>JAUELK010121931.1:0-27664 GCA_031471215.1 Gastropteron pacificum
GTCCCCCTAGTGAGGGCGTCAGGCCATACACACGCCTGGTGTGTAAAACACGCTCTCTTTTTTTATGCGATCTCTCTATGAAGTAATGTAGTAATTAATGTTGTGTTTCATGCAAGAAACCCGATTAAAGTGAGGGGGAAAAGCAGAGTGAAAAAAAAGCTAGCAGTTTCAGTCATACATTAATTAATGAAGCTTGGCCATACACTCAACGGCAACGTGTGAAAGATAATAGGCCTAAACTGAGCAGGTGGTAGAACGCATCTGGCCCAGAACGAACGGTGATAATGTTGTTTTTAATCCGTACATGCAGGCCGACCAAAAGGCCTACAAAATGTTTAGATCACGCAAACGCACGTGTGTCAAGACCTGGAACTGAAATGTGTTCGTTATTCATCCGTTAGTTGTTGTTGTTGTTGTTTTCCAACTTACAATAAATGTACATGTAATTAATGTGTGTTTTGTTATTGTTGTTTTCCGACTTACAATAAATGTACATGTAATTAATGTTTGTTTTCTTTCTTTTTGATTAGTAAAATAGGGTAGGTCGGCAAAGATATATTATAAGTTCTTTAATTACATCTATTGCTGTACTGTACTTTTTAGTTGCCAAAATGACAAGTAGGCTTTCGGCCCCTCCCCCCTTCCAAGCCTCAACCATTCCCAGTCAAGATCATGGACAGTGACACCATACAAATGAACCGGTGCCCAGTAACAGTAACACTAACATATAACGAAAAGCGTCAGTTGTGTAAAACACGCTCTGATAGAATGAAGCGATGATTGACTCTGATCAGTGCTGGAAGCCAAATGTTTCCATCTCGTGGATGGGTCAAATTCGGGGCCTCATGATAGTGATAGAGTTCGTTACATCAGTCGAAAATAAAGAAAAAAAGGGGTTGGTGGCAAAATAATCTGTTCGTTACATCAGTCAGTTCGTTACCGTTCGTTCGTTACATGCGTTATTTTTTTTACTGAAGTAAAGAGAGAGAAAAAAACGGGTACGGAAATGTGTTCTTTATACCCGTCAGTTCCTTACAAGAGTGTTCGTTACATCCGTTCTCCACTGTATATCAGTGTCCGAGCCGTAGAAATTGTCCATACAACCTTTGTCTGTCCAGAGACCCCAACGGTATTTGAACCCGGGTCACCTGCTTGGAAACCATAGTTAACCCAACATACATATTATAACTGCCCATATCTTAGTATTCTTGAACAATGAAAAGATGGAATCATGCTCATGGATTTGAAAAGTAGTATTGATACAGTCAAACATCGTTATACTTTATACTGCCAACTTTGGGACCAAGACAAAGTTGGCATAAAGAGTTTGGCGGTATTACGGGGTCTGTGTTAACAGTATGGACATATTGTGCACCTATCTTGGGAGGTGTTTGAATGTTAGCGGAGAGTGTTTATGTCGTTTTTTTTAGAGGTGGCGTTAAAACGAATCATTTCATAATAGAATTAATAGTTTTGTTCTTGTTCATGGGCAAATGGCAGGCTATATTCGAGGTTGGCGGTATAACGAGGTTTGACTGTAGTGTAATTTATAAAACAATGTGAGGGTCTGTTGGCAAAGTGGTTTGCATGTCTACCACACCACCATTCAAGTGAAAGGTCTCAGGTTCAAATCTTGGTATGGACGTTTTGACTTGAATTTTATTTTCTCACCCTTCATGTGTACCAGTACAAGTACAAGTGCTCATGGAAAAAGTGATGGTGCTTCACGCACAGGTCTGTTTATTTTAACAACCAATGTATACCTAGCCTCCTCCTAGTCCAGGAGCCTGAGAACTGAGATGTTATAATACTCATAGTTTTAGTGAATTGATTGATATGTTGGGGCTAACAATTACAATGTACATAATACATGTATCTGGACCTTTCAGCTTGCCACTGGATGGATGGGGAGCTAGTCACATTGTAATTGTATACATTGTGCTCTTTGACTTTGATGTGGATGATGATTATATTATTGATTCACTTTGCAAGATTTGACAGATGTGTAGAAATTAAGTCCAATAAGTGGCTTGTACTTGTAGCCTCAGTAATACGTGTAGTGATCAGCTTTGGTACAAATACAAAGGTACACATTTTAGTGATACACTGTACTTCCTTGGTTATTTCTTTCTTCTTCTCTCCTTGTGCTGCAATTTAAAAACTGGCCAGACTCAGCTGACTGTAAACTGCACGTACATGTATGCTTTGCCTGCATACAGCTGGAATGAAAAGCCTTGTTTGGTGTAATATTTATTAGTAGACGACTCCAAGCATAGTTCAATACTGTTACATGTCTTGTGTAGATATAGGCTACTTCTGCCATGAGCATGCAAACAAACAATGGGCGAAACTGTTTTGTAATTTAGTGGTCTGTGTGTGTGTCTTTCAGGCTAAATATCCTGATCTCAAATCGTGACACCAGGATTCTTCTTCTTCAGCGATCCAGAAATAATTACCACAGGATAATAACTCGTGTGTATGTGACTCTGTAGACGTATGTTTTAGTTTTATGGTAGTGAGAAAAGAGTCAGAATGACAGAAGCACATTGATTACATAATACAGAAACAAAGAAAGAAAACTAGTAAATAAATGCATGTTATAAACAGTTTATTTCAAAGCAAGTTAACAAGTACATTAATTACATTGTGTGATAGTGAGCATTGATTGTGATCAATCTTACTGGTCATGATTAAAAAAGAAAGAAAGTGCCGGTGAGCATTGATTGTGATCAATCTTACTGGTCATGATTAAAAAAGAAAGAAAGTGCAACCGGTACTTCATCAAACCTGCAAAGTGTCTCAGTCTAAGCTAACCTCTTAAAAAACAACCACCTACATTTTTAGCAATTCTTGAAGTACCTTCACAATAGACCATGATCTTTTTGGAATTGAAATAGACAAAGAAGAGAGATAGATAGCCATAACAATGTTAAGACATTATTCACAGAGTAATTAAACATTAGGCATTCGGAACGAGGTACTCAAAATAAATCGGCCACATTTTTTAAAAGTTACCAAATAAAAATGAGTTATTATTTTCACTTCATTGTGAATCTGGCTAAAAGTAAAAGGACGTCAAGAATGAATAATTGCAAAGCTCAGTTTTGATGTAGTGCTGCCTCTAACATCTACTTGTCACATTGAGAAATTAAAAAGCATGAAGTTAAGACAATGTAACCAATATTCATGACGACGGGATGTGATATCTACAAACACAGGGATGACTGTTTCATTACTGATTAGAAAAAAACACAACAAATGCCACTATCTTACTAAACACCATAAGCCTGCTGCTTTGTTACAAATGCAAGAATTGGAGATCATAATGAGAACAAGAGTTATGATAACATAACTTTTGTATAAAAAAGACCAAAAGAATGAGCTGAAAATCTTTCCTTAAAATAAGACTGATCTGAAACTATGCCCAGGTTGTAGTAATAGGCTTTGAAGGTGGAATAGTACGCAAAATTGACAACACGATCCGATCCATTCAGCAAACCTCGTCATAGAGACAGACTCACGTCTCCACCAACAGTTAAAAATTCAAATAATGCCTGCATTACCGCAAACCACGCACAACTGGCTCCCCAGCCCCCGGATTAAACTCTCCTAATACTCCAAGTAGGCATCTGATAAGGCATGTCAGTGGCGTTTCCTCTCGCGATCCCTCTCTTTATCTTTGTGCTTGTTTTTACTCTTCTTTTCCTTTTTGTGTTCCTTCCTTTCTCGCGGGGAACGACTTCTAGAACGCCTTCTGTCTCGAGGGGAGCGGCTTCTTGGTGACCTTTTGTTGCGCTCTTTGGGAGACCGCGACCTCTTGCGCTCACGCGATCTGGACCTCTTCCTCTCTACAGATCTGGACCTCCGCCTGTCACCGTATGGGGAAAACCTCTTTTCTTTGTCTCTCGGCCTCTCAACAGAGGGAGATCTCCTCCTCCTCTCCCCTGATGGAGAAGGGCGCTTTCTCTCATAGGTCGGAGAAGTCCGGCGTTCACGCTCATAGGTCGGAGAAGTGCGGCGTTCACGCTCATAGGTCGGAGAAGTCCGGCGTTCCCGCTCATAGGTCGGAGAACTCCGGCGTTCCCTTGATCGAGATCTCTGCCGGCTGCGTTTGTGATCTTTGTCTTTGTCTCGCTCTCTCCTCTGGCGCTCCTTTTCTCTTTCCAGTTCTCGGGAGAAATCGTCAGACCTGCAAAGTGACATTCAGAAGTTGATTGAGAAAAAGGTAACAAACAGTACATCATGTTGTGTAGTCCAAAGGACAAGTTATGAAAATAGAAACACTGACATTTTAGGCTCTCCTGAATAAAGTAGCACAAATATCATGCTCTCTGACTTAAGGAGGGGTCTTTCTCACAATAATGTTGATATTGCTTGAGTGTTTTTAAAGACCTTTGAAAGTAAGCCTGTGCAACAAATGACAGACCACATAAGCACCATTCAAACATGAACTTGTTTTTCACAGATATGTCTATCTCTCTAGCAAAGCAAGCCTCTCCTTTACTTAGCACCCTCATCCTGAAGTTGGCAAGATCTCAATATACTTCTTGGAATGTAATCTTCTGTTTTACTCGTACGGCTCACGAAAAAAAAAAGCCAATTAATCTCCCGTACATGGCGGATTAGAGGCCAGTGAATTTTTACGCTGACGTTGAAAACGAGGATTTCTGCGGATGACCATCAGCACTGATATAACCAACTCTGCTTACCTATGGGGTGGGCTTCGCCTGCGTCTGCTCTCTGGTGATTGTCTACGAGGCGGCGTAGGTCGTGATGAGTCTCCGTTGCGGTAGCCACCATCTTGAGCACCACCACCACGTCTATTTGGTTGGTTGTTGCTACTTTTTGGGGGGTGGGTGAAGAGAAGAGAGGTTTTTTTTAAAGTCTATTTTTTTGTCAAGAAACCAGGTGGACAAATATAACTGTAAAAACATATTTCAGGTAAACATTTATGTTTCTATGATACATGCAATAGTAATTTCCTTTTCAAAACAAAAAAGATCTCTGTGACAAGTGGATATGTAACTTGTGCCTGATCGCAACAAACAAACAAACAAACGAACGAACGAGTATCCACACACGCACAAAAAATGACGTATAGAGTGAGAGCAGAAAATAAAATATTTAAAAAGCTACAGTTGACAAACATTTCTAATGATTTAGAGTCAAGCACGCTCCAAGATAAAATGTATGGAAGCATTAAATGAGTACTTTGGGAGTAATAATAATAACAACTGGTTATCCATACTGCGCACTTACCCCACACAGGGAATGCTTAAAAAAAAGTTAAACTCTGTTTCAATCTTACCCCCTCTGGGTAATGGCAGCTCTCTCAGCTTCTCCAAAAGACAGCTCATCATCGGGAATGTGCTCTGGTTCTTCTTGCTCCTCGTCATAGCCGCCGCCGTAGGACACGGGTCGAGACCTCATCTTCATCTCAAGTTCTTTCTGAAAGTTTACAGAAAACAGAGCAAAAAACCCACTGAAAAATCAAAATGCTGTCCACATGTCAACTAAGAACTAAATGGTCAAAGTTGTCTGTGTTTTTGTGGCAAAACAGATTTGGACAAGGAGGTGGGGACAACCCACAATGAGTCTCATAATGGGTGCAAGCCTGGCATTGGCTGAGTTAGTTGAAACTTTAACACAGATGAATATGCACAGACATGATTACAGTTTAATAGTAACCCACTCACCACTTCTGTGATTCAATGGTTATTTAAAAAATGTACAGGAAAGAATATAAGAGAATAAATCAAATCTAACAAGCAGGCAAAGTTCACTACTCACTTGAATGGGGACTGGGATGCGTGGAAACAGTGTGGAGTACCACTCTAGCTTGATCAGCCACTGGCGCAGCATCTCTCCCACAGTCATCATATGGCCAGTACCTGCCTTCACATCCAACTCCTGGGAAAACACAACGAGAGACAAAAGGCTTGGTTAGACAAGGGTTTGGTTGAAAAGAAAAGGACACAAGACAAAAACAAGTAGAATCACTTCAAAACAATCTATTGTAAATTGAGAACACACTAACAAAATGTCTTTTCAGATTTGAATCAAAAGAGGAAACAATCTGTAAGTCCCTGTAGCCAATCTGTACCAATAGCATTCTTGAGATTTAGCAACAAGTTTAGAAAATGTCAACTGTCCAATCAAATGAAGTTCCCCAGCCTATATAAAAGTGATACACAAACACAATATTGATGTACTGTTTTGATTTGTACTCAGGACTTGCATTTGCAGAATGACCGAATTTTAAACCAGTCAAAGATCATGGACATGTTTTCATTACATCAAATGAATTATTCAAACAAGTTCTTGACCTCTCTGACCACTTGCGTGAAATTTGTATTTGAAAAGCCATAGACAAATTATTCCCGCCAAAATGTCTTATAACCTTCCTTTTTAAAGGACCAGGAGCTGAGTTTTCTTTTGAGGGATGGGATGAAATGATACTTAACAATGAACATGAGTACTGTACAGTAATATGGAAAAAAAAAAGTAAAGTTAGCGCCCCCTTGGTGGGCCCAGTAGGATCTATTTATAACCTCTGGTCGAGGCGTCCATGTTACACTGGTGAGGAGGCTGGGACAATTTCCTAATCCTTGCACAGGCTAAGGCAAAGATCCTGTACATACAAAACAGCACAGTTATTACAAGGAGATACATTGGTACCAATGGGAAACACACACAAGTGCTCTAGCTTAATCCACTTCAAGTGCAGTCAATGCATTAGATTCTTGCCCCCCCTCTTCAGCAATTGTGTAACACTAACCATACAATAATCTCAAGCTTGACAAAGTTCCAATTAAGATCAGACATCATGCTATTTGTGTTAAATTCATTTACAACCAAGACCAAGACAGTATCATATCAAGTACCAGTCATTGTCCCTTATTGCTATTGTCAACGTAATGTAGCTATTTTTAGAAAGTGCTACAGTATTCTATTTATTCATTGCGCTATGCTTTAACGTTAAGTAAACAAAGGAACAAGTTGTTATATCATTGATTTCACAAACATTGTAACAGTACTGAAGCAGATACAAAATAGAAACAAATAGGTAAACATTCATCACTAAAATAACTATGCATGATGTATGTATGTTGAAAAAGAAGCAGGTGTACAGCAGAGAGACCGAAACGAGACACAGGAAAGTTGTGAGGGAGACAATGTTGTGCAACAATACTCACCAAGAGACAATGAGCTGTAGACTGAGGCAGCCCACCTGTCCCACTGAGCCAGGGTGGTGCATGTGTGTGCGACTATTGAGTAGTTGTGGGAGTGTTATGCATTTTGGGACTAAGGCTCAACTCTCCTTTTAAGTTAAGACTTATTTATACAATAATTTTGGATCAGAACCAGTTACCAAATGAACATGCGATGGAAAAATTACATTATATTACAATTTTAAAGAAAGAATGAATAGGTAGCTCCAAACCACTTTTCAAAATTGTCCCTCCAAAGCATTTTTTACTTTTGGTTTTGAAACATGATATCCTGTGTCTATAATAAGAAGTAAGATGAGTTGCTAAAAAGAACAGAAAAAAAAAAGAAAGCAATATGTAATGTTACATGTCATCTATTCCAATTCCATTACACTTCACAGCCACTTCAGTCGTAGGGAACAATATTCACACAATTATATGTACGAGATACTTGGTATAATTCAAAAGGCCAAACACACACAAAAAATATATATTTGATAATCGCCCAGTAATCTTAAATTCGCAGGCTTTGGTAGATAAAAATGCTCCAGAATCAGAACTTGTCACCGTTCAAAAGCAGTGGTAAAAGTAAAAAGTGGCTGTCAAGCGAATGAGAGATGAGCCTTGTCTTGGTGTGTGGGGGACCCTCATGTCTTTGAACATACCTCGTCATCATCCAAGTATGGGTCATACCAGTCCCACAGGTCTGCTGGTGGCTGGGTGTATCTAGGAATGGACAACAGAACACAACACATTGTCATTGGAGACTTTGAGCAATAGGTCTAATGTCAAATGAATTACTGCCGTTACACATTTGAAGAAAATCAGACCTATGACCATAAAAATAAGATTTACCTGTACTTGAATGTAACTATTTCAAAATATAATGTTGATTGATGTGCATTACAGTACAGCATGAAATCTAGTTTTCCTAGATTAAAAAATCCACCAGGATTCATGGAATGGAATGACAATCTAGATCTAGCAAAATAAAACATATATAACAAATGAATAATCAAAACAGACAGAGTTAGAAAATTTCTTTTTTTTTCCCTTTCAAAATGCACACACATAAAAAAAGTGGCAATACTATATGACTCTGAGAGCTATGATAGCAAGTGACTCTTCTCTTTCCAAGTCTGACATGTTAAAGTACTTAAAGGGTTGACACCAGACCAATAGCACTCACCAGTCCTCTAGGTTGGGGCTATAAATAGGGTTAAAAACTCCATGCAATTAATTATACATATAGAAAATTATACTTGTTAGAGAGGAGATTTGTCATCAAGTTCACCTGATATACATGAATCCCAGGCCCCTGATGTAGGGGGAGTCTCTGTGAGTGATGAGGTTGTTCACCTGCTTCTTGGTCAGCTTCAGGGTGAACAGTTTGTACAACAGACAGTATGCGCTGGACACTATGCCACCTGCACCCACTCCTCGCACCTGTGGGGAAACACAAGCATTTAGAGCTTAGAAAAAAAAAAAAGATTCATGTAAAATGTGATTAACATTGTCAGAACTTGGTCACATGTTAATGTTAAAAAAATTAAGTTGACTTCCACAACATTCTTTTTCCTTTGAAAACAGCATGAGTTGCGCCAATAAAGGCGAAATGCAGTACTTCAAGCTAAATTCTCCATGCTCTTTTAGACAAACACATTTCAAATATTTAAGAGATGTGCAGTAAATAAGAGAAAAAGGACTGACAAGGACATTTTAAACATGAACAACCATGAATGATAAATTGCATGGTAGGCAGAAGTTTTAACCACTACTCACCCCACCACACATGCCTGTCTGCCCAGCTGTTTTCCTGCTCCCTTTCTCCCAGGGCTCCAAATGTTCAACCTAAACACATATAATGATACAGCAAACATAATTAACAAAACCAATTCCAAATACTAAAACATTGAAGAAAAAACCCATCAAAAGATTGCAGTGATTTTCAAGGGAATAAAATAAAATATATTAGAGCAATATCTCATTAACCAAAAAGTAAAAGACATGTAGTTGATGTAGATGAATAAAACAAAATTGGTTAAAAACTAAAAATAAAAAAAACCCAATAACAATGTTTGTTGACATGCATTATTTTATTACTGTGTTGTTTTAACTAATTTAACACTTAAAATTTCTTCTTTAACATAAACAAAAAGAAAAGAGTTCTTTAAAGCCTCATGTACTCATTCACTGAAGTAAAGAGATTTCTCTTTTCCTTCAAAAGTTGTGTAACTAACAGCGAATAACTGAGGATTGAGGTAATTACTCACCCTGTAGTAAATTTCATCAACAACTTCGTGGTAAGTCTTCAGTTCAAAGAGTTGCACCTTGAAGTATGGTGACGCCTGGATGTTGGTTAGAATCAAGGGGTTCATATTCATCGTCTTGTCATTCCCCCAAATGACAAGAGGGTTGTTGGGAGGCATGACTGCTGTATTCAGGTGACCAATCACCTTACAAACACGACTTGAGTCAAGATCTGGAGAACAATCTGAAAGATACAATTTAATTTAATGTAGTCAGATCATAAATCGAAAAAAAGATAATATATGAGGGTAAAGGTAAAGATTAGCGTCGGATGGACGTCGTCTACTACTACTATTGTTTACTAGCACTAGTCCACCATCTTGGATCCTGGGCGAATATTGCACAATACCAAATCAGATTATACCGCAAAGTCTTTTCGGATTGGCCACTTGACAAAGGTTTTTGGATTGTTTTTTAATTCGTTTGGGGTTTAGATAATAGATCTAGATATTATACTTATAAAATACACATAATATTTAGTCACAGGCGCCTGAGACTGAGGTGGCTCGGCCTAGATTCTAGATCTCTACTAATTCAAATTTCTAGAGTACAGTGGTCACTGCCTAAATAAATGGCCGGCCCTCGGGTGACAAGAAAAACGGCCATTTAGTTAGGCGAAGACAACACGTGTAATATTATATGGTCGGGCCAACTGTCCCTTGTAAGCAAAACCCATCAATGTGGACTCCCCCTCGTAAATTATTTATCATAGAGTTGACATTGGGTTGGGGGGGGGGGGAACCCGTTGGCTTCGGGCTACTCCCCCCACCAAAAGGTACTATCCCTCCCTACCTTAAAACACAGAATTACACACTATATTATTGTGAGTTAATAAAAAAAAGGGGCGATTGGTTGAAGAATGATCCAACTATGTTAGCCCCTCCTTCAATCTCTGACCTCACTGATTAGCCTGAGGCCTGGACAAGCAGCTTGGCCCGTGAGGTGAGCATTCACAGCTCTCTACGGTTGGCTGCTCAACTTTGGCTCCGCCCACTCAAGGGACGATTGACTAGGCCCTTTCATGGCTCGCGTTGTCCAATACCTACCCACTGTCTACTTTCTCATTGAGGCAGGGGTGGAACAAAGGTGTGTGTCAGATTAGTCAACCACTTGGCTATCTATTGGGCCATGAGGTAGACAATGGTAGACATGCCGGCGCCAATTGCCCGACTCACCTCGGTCGGCGGCTCTCTTTGATGTCGGTAAGTGTGTGTGTGTGTGTGTGTGTGGGGGGGGATGGATGTGGATTCCATCGGCCCGGGTGAAAAATTAAGTTGATGAAGTCCAAATAGGCGAATTTTTCAGGTGGCCAGCGGCCACTTAGAGGAGAGCGTAAAATTTAAAATATAGAGAATATTCTTGTTTCAAGAAGTTTGCGGCCTTTTAGTCAGATCGGCCAAATATGCTGAGGCCATTTAGGCGGTGACCACTGACGCCACTGTTTTGATTGTTGGCAGTCACCGCCACTCAGGTTTTTCTTAGTCTATGCCTATGCAGCCGACAACTCATGCAATCCACTTACTTGGAGCCCCCTCGGCTGTTCCGGCAACACCTCTTAAAATTCGTATTTCAAAACAATTCAAAGGAAATAGACTAGATCTCGATCTAAGTCTTGTTTGTTTCTTTAATTCCATTTTGGGATAAATGAGCTCTTATTTTCGTTATCTACAACTAGGTAGGGGGACAGGTTACCGAAAGCGGTCCCTGGTGGTGTGTTGGTGATGTGTCATTTTTCCCGGGGGTGGGGAAGCGGGCCCTCCCAACTTCTGTTCTCCAGGGTATGGGGGTTTTAGGGGGGGCTGGCCCCCCTAATTTCTGTTTTTGAAATGAAAATCAACAACAAATTTAGCTAGATCTAGGCCACCAGGGACCGCTTTCGGTAACCAGTCCCCAACTAGGGCCTAAAACTAAAACTAAAACCAATGTCATTTCTATATTTATAGTTATATTATTTATATTGTTATTGTTATGTTTAGGACACAGAAACTGGTGGTAGACGACCTCAGAGAATAGATGAGCGTGACTGCAGTTATTAAGTTATTATCTATTAATAATCCGACTCGGCGAATCGTAAAAAAAAAGGGTTGTCCGGATCGCCAGGCAGGATCAAGATCTGACTTCTGGACAAAAATGATGATTAATAAACGCATTATCATCAGACCTATGATGATAATCTATCACTAGATTTCTAAATCTAGAGTCTAGATTCTAGGGTATCATTACTAACAAAAAGAACGTTGAGAGTGGAGGAGGAGGGCAGGGGCAGGGGAGGGAGATGCCAATTATTATCACTAAATAAACATTTCCTGATTAGGTCACCGAATTGTCGATGTCGATACTAGATCTAGATCTAATTTCGTGAGCAATCCAGCTGTATAAAAGAGAAATAGAAATAATTCAAAGGATTAGATCTAGGCCTACACACTTACAGTTTAGACTAGTTGTGTAGGGTTTAGGTTCCTTTCCCAGTTTAACTTCAAAATCCAAAGCTTCGTCTTCCAAACCAACACACACAGAGAGAATAGAGAAAGAGTGTAACTTCCGATTTCCGGTATTGATCTAAGCCATGATAAAAAGTATTTTCGAAGTCGAATAATCCCCAAACTAAATAAAAGAAGATGAAAATACAAAACGATGTATTTTTGTATCATCATTGAAATTAAAATCTCATCATATCACCAAGAAATTATAAATGTCAAAGAGGTGGCAAATATTAGTGAAGAAGCAGTCAAAATTTAGCCACCGTTTCGAATGTGGGTCTAGCTCCCTAATGTCACACGTAATCATTGACTAAAATACACAGTATTCTGTGTGTGTTGTCGGCATGGATTTTATACAGTTAGCACACTAACAGTGTGTGGAAAAAGGTTATCATCAAGACTTGATAACGTAGTAATTTGATTCATCCACGCTGATTAAGAATCCACACGTCTAGAGTTTTGCATGGAAGGCTCAAGAAAAATAACAAGAATCAGTCAAGACCGCACATATTGATTGAACCGGAACGACGTTGTTGACGTTGTTGAGTTGTTGGCTTGTCTGACACTGACACCACACTGACAGCTCAGGTTAGATTCTATAAATAAATGTAGAATGTGTCTAAGATCTAGATCTATAGATCTCGACTAGTATTCTTGATGATTGATTATTCTTCATCCTCACTCTACCTGACTGAATCCAACGAAAGGAGAACTTTCTCTTCTTTTTAAAAAAATCGTGCTGCTGTGTTGTTAGGTAGTGCCCCCTCGGCCGTTCCGGTATATTGAATTGTTGGCTCCTGCAATAGCAATGCCTCTTAAAATGCGTATTTCATAGCTCCAGACAACATTTCCTGCTCCCTTCGACTTAGAAGCGGAACATTCTCCCAGAGAAGAGAGTCGTCAACACGTGGAATGACCTCCCAGAGCTTGTAGTCAGAGCACCATCCACAAACAGTTTTAAAAGCAGGTTTGACGCTCACTGCTCACTGGAAAGATCTGTTGAGTGTTTACACTCCAACTTGCCAGTACTAAAGACAATATGTATCAGTTTTTAACTTTGCCACAAGTATTAGTGCCACGCATGCCACTAGTAAGGTGTGTATTGTAAGCACGGAATGATGAACTGGCCCTTTGGTTGGGCCTCAAACATCTAGCCTATCAAGTTCAAGTTCAAGTTGGACTTGTTTGTTTCTTGCCTACTTTCGTTTTTTATCTTCCATTTTGTTTTGGATAGATAAATAAGCTCTTGTTTTCGCTATCCACACCATGAATTTCGCAGAGAGTTAACGGTAGTAGGCATAATATTTGGTTAACGCCCACCAGGGCTGTCTGCACAACATGGCACAAGACAAGACACTCTGTTTCAACACGTCCTGCTTTTATATAAAACTAACCAAGTCATTTCTATTTTTATGCACCCCAGATTTTGTTTTCAACTTGTGAAAAAGAAGCCAAAATTATTCTATTTTATTGTTATGTTTGGTTAGGGAACCTGAATTGGTGCACGACTTCAGAATAGGTAACTCGACTGCAGTTATTTGTCCGGTTCGACGACCGGAACTGGCCGAGTCGACGATCGTAAAACGGGTTGGCCGGATCTGGACAAAGACGACAAAAGGCAAAAACATTGCATTTCGTTAAGGTTTAGATTCATGTTTTTAATTCACAATGAAAAGCCTGATTTAATTTTTTCTTTCTATCAACATCCGGTTCATGCAATTTGGTGGGCTACTTCGCATGGAATTAGCGATAAATATGCTTAGCTGGCCGGGGGGTCCCGACCCCGCTCTACGCTCTGATTTATGAATTCATGCTAAAAGTAGTGAGGGGGCTCGGCCCTTTAGCTTTTCCGTGGGCTGTGTCCCTATGGGCATAGAGTTATTTATTGCGCTGTGTGCTCAGATTTTGCGTCCCCGATTTCGTGCATCTGCCCACCCGGCGACTTCCGTCAGCCAAGACGTCCCCATACCACCAGATAACTTCAGATAGAAGTGATGCATTTGAATTTGAGGCTTTGATTTAGAGGAGGATAAATTTGACACTATTATTACTAACAGAATGATGACGTTTATGCTGGCCTTAACTCTTTTACTTTCACATAAATGTATCGTGTAAAGAGTGCTCTCTTTCTCCTGCCTCCCTGCAACTCTAACTAACTCTTTGTTAGCTGGAAAAGTTAGAAACAAAAATGTTGTGATTTCCTTTTCACAATCTGCAGTCGTTGGAAGATGAGGTATCAGAGACAGAGGAAAATGTGTTTCTTAGGACAGGGTAGGGCTTGAGGTAAAAGGTTGGGAGTCTAAAACGGAAGTAGGTGCCTACATTGTAAAATGTACGTGTAAGAATCATTGGCAACCGCAGAAAACATGTCCGCTAAACTACTGTTATAATAGTTTTGTGAGTGTGTTTGTCTCTTCTTATCATCAATTGTCTTTCAGTCCCTGCCCATCTTCACTTTGCTCTACTGTTAAAACACTTTTCTAACATTGGTCTAATAAAGTAATCCATAAATTCATATACCAACAATGAGTTACTCTAATAAATTGTAAGAGTGTCAACAGCTTCAGGCCTTTCCTCATGATGTTAAAAGAAGACAATATTGTCATACAGTATAGTTGTATTTATATTATACCTACAACTTAAACATCAATCTGATTTTTAATTCCAACTCTCTCTTCTTGTGGTTGCAGCATGAGCGGAATGTGGAATACAGATGCTCAGCAGAGCTACAATCCCAACAGCCAAGGGGGGCCGGTCAAGCTGTTTGACCCCACACAGTTCCAGGCTCCAGCATCTTCTTTCAATGCCCAGCCCCAACCACAGCCTCCGGCTCAGCCTCAGCCTCAGCCTCCGGCTCCGGCTGCCAACTCAGCCCCAGAGAATGCCACGGGGGGGCCCCCGCATCCAGGGGGTGCAAACACTTCCTGGGACAACTGGGGAGGCTGGGATTGGAACTCGTCGGAGAAACACTTGATGGGAGGTCAGTCGCAACAGCCGCCTACCTCAGCTGAGGCCTCTCAGAATGGCCCTGTGTACAGCAGCAGCAGCAATGATGTCAGTCAGCAGTATGGCCACCAGTACACAAGTGCAGGCAATCAAAGCTGGGATGGTACTGGGGTGGTCCACCAGCCACAGGTCTATGCGGGACAAACACCTGTGAGCTCGGAGAGTAACGATGGTCAGAGCTACAATGCATACGTTGATCAACAAGCCCAGCAGCAGCAGCAGTTCTATGACCAACAATATCCAGCTCTTTCCCAGGCCCAGCCACAAGGCCAATATCAAGATTACGGTCACCAGTACCAGCAGCAGCCTGCACCGGCAGAACAGCAGTTCCCACAACAACATGCTACCCCTGATCAACAACAACAACAACAACAATACAGCCAGGGGCAGCAGCAGCAACACCCACCCCAAGATCAACAGTATCAGTATTCACAGCAGCAGGGTCCTGATCAACAGTTCCCGCAGGTCAATGTGTCTTATGCTCAGCAGGTTCAATACCAGCAGCCAGAGAGTCAGGAGCAGCCCAAGCCAGAAGAGAAAGCTGCCCAGGAGGAAGAAGGTCAACATTACGACCAAAGCCAGCCTGTTCCCCCTACTAACAGTAGTAATCCTCAACCAGGCAGTTTTTTCACTCCTACTCCTCCTAAACCAACAAGCCAAAGCCAAGATCATGATTACTTTAACCAAAACTTTGATGCCTCATGGGGTGGTGCAGAACAGCAACAACCACCACACCAGTCGCCACCTACCTCCAGCATTGGAGCGGTACCCAACCCTGTTGAACCCCAGCATTCACATCAAAATGTTCCCACCTCAGCTCCTTCAGTTGTAGAGGCAGACAATACAACAAGCCAACCCTCTGCACCTAGTCAGCATCAAGCTCCTGTGATCTCGGCTCCGGAATTGATTCGAAGTGAAGACGATGATGGGACAGTATCAGGGTTTTTTGGCAGAGATGACGATGGGAATGTGTCTGATACACAAAGGGTCAGTAACATTCAGGAGCTTCAACAAGAAGCCACCGCTCCAACCAGTAACACTGGAGCAACCCTGTCGGTGAACACTAACTACCAACGTGCCCATTCAGAGATAAGCAATGCAAGCTTGGCCACCCTCAATCTAGACGATGATGATGGTAGAGAGGCTCTGCACAACCTGGAAGACCTAGTTCAGAGGATGGAGAATGTTGAGCTGTCTCACCAGCGCCAGGAGAACCCTGTCCCAATCTTGCCGCTTGCCACCAACATAAGGCCCTCCACACCGGGAGAACTGCCAGGGTCTGCAGAGTCTGGCGGGTCAGGTTCTGGGTCAGGAGGTTCCTCAGCTGAATGGGAGATTGTCCCGTCCCAGTCGCAGATGAGTCACAGTCGAAACAGCTCCCTGGACAACAACATCAGCTTTCCTGCTGACAAACCTGATGGCGGGGTGAGCCAGACCGGAGGTGGGGCAGGAGATGGCGATGCTGGAAGGGTTCGCGGCCCAACCCAGCCTGAGGCAGACAACAACCAGAGCCAGTCTGCCAATATACCAGAACAAGCTTTTGCTGCCCCAGTAGACAGCTCCGCTGGAAAGATTGTACCCCCGTCTCATCAAGGTGCAGGTGTACTCATGCCCCATCAAGGGAACACTGAGCTTTCTTCTGCCCCTGCCCCTCCACCAAGCTCAGCCATTATGGCCCCACCTCACCTCCCCCCAGCTGTACTACAAGGGGAGAGCAGCACAGCTTTCACTCCACGAGTGCAGCAGCAGCATCATCAACAACCTCCAGCACCTCACCAGCCCGCTCCTGCTCCTCACCAGCCCGCTCCTGCTCCTCACCAGCCCGCTCCTGCTCCTCACCAGCCCGCTCCTGCTCCACCGCCCTCCTCTTCAGTCCCTACCTCACAGCCAGTGTTCATCGCCCCAGCCCCGGTGGCATCACAGCCTCAGCCCGCCAACCCCCAGGACAAACCTGTCTCACAGTCCACCCCAGACACCCTGCCTCCCCCCAGAAGCATGGCCGCGCTCCCTTCAAAGATGAAGATGCCAATGGGGTCAGAGGACGGCAGCCGTGCCAGCAGGCAGGACAGCGACCAAAGCTCAGACCCGCCACACTCGGCGAGATCCCGTGGTAGTGCAGCGGACAGGCATCGACGCTCGTCTCGAGATTCTGAAGAGGTGTCCAACCAGATGCGCCACAGCTCAGCTTTTCAACCAGTGAGCCGGCCCAGGCAGACTGCGGCATCTCCGGCCACGACCCTGTGGGAGAGCAACACGTCCAGTGCTGGTCAACCCACGTCCAACATCTTACTGGCCCCCGCCATGCCACTCATAGTGCCCTCACTCAACGCCTATGCAGGGGAGGGAAAAGCAGCCGACACTAGCTCTGACACTTCAAGATCACTGGCCTCCGAAAGATCAGTGAGTATTAAGATAATTAGCTTTTGAAGTTTGAAAGTTCTGTGCAAAATGTTTTGGAAAGATGTACATGTGCCTCTTCCTTCTACTGTGGAGCCTTTTGTCCTTATTCTTAATTCTCTGACATAATAACTAATTGTCTCAGAACTTAGTTCGTATTGAAAGGGTTTTATTTATTGAAAATTTGTCTTTAATTTTATGATATAAATGTAATCCAGCTTGTATTATATGTACATACGTATGATTTCATACACACTACATAATTTCTCACAATTACAATAGCACTCTATGATGTAGGCTTATTCAAAGATGATGGGTTTTTTTTATATCTCGCCCAGCCCCGTGGCCCAGACACGAGTAGGAGACTGGACAGATCGTCTAGAGAAAGGGAAGATGTGGACCGCTCCTTTGACTCCTTGGACGAGTTGGACCCTGACTACAGAGACCACCAAAGGTAAGCTTCTGTCGTAATGTGAGACTGTTTTTATTATACTATGAATTATAGGCTTCAGTATAGTCATTAAATGGTCTTTGGTATATGATGATGATGTCATTTATTCTTTAAATAAGTGTTCGAGTTAGTGTTAAAGTTGACCCTGGGAGGCTTAATCCATAGACACAACAGTCTACAGATTTGCCCTGGACCCTTATGGAGTGTAAAAATCATTAAGATAGCACAGGAGAGAACAAGATGTCTGTGGCCTATGCGACAGGCAATGATGATGATGAGAAACCAATGTTAAATATTATGATACTCTAATGCGCCACAATGTCCATAGATGTAAGTAAATGGGAGACAAAGAAAAAGTCTCTGCAGGCATCCCTTATTATGGATAGAACCAGAGGCTTGGATTGAGGCATCAATATTGTACCCTGATGATGAAGTTGGTTAAAACCTACGGTTGCTCATCTAAGCTGTATACAAGGTAAAAGAATGGTTTAAAATGTATTAGAGGTAGGCCTGCTTTTTTGTTTGATTTGGCCATTTTATTTTTAGATTCAATGAAAATGACTGAAAAGTTGTTAACAATTCTAGATTCATCTTTATTTGAAATCGATTTTAAAATAAAGCCTTTCTGATTGTTTATGTTTTTAAAGTATACCCCGCCTTAAGCTCTGTATCCCAGGGGAGTGGGCGGTTTATAAATAAACTTCGTTATTATTATTATTATTATTATTATTATTATTATTATTATAATTGTTAAATGTTGTATTTTCTTGTTGTTACTACAGGGACAGGAGCTATCGCAATGACAGAAGTGACCGGTACCCCAGGGATCCCAGAGACTCTCGTTACAACAACAACAACAGAGACAGAGAGTATGAGCGGCCGCAGAGTCGCAGCCAGTACCAGTACGATCGTCCGGCCAGTCGGGCTGCCGAGCGGCCCAGCAGCAGGACGGAGCAGCGTCCGCCCAGTCGGGCTGGCTATGCTGGGAAGGATGACCAGTACAGGCGCTACCGGGGCTACTACAGAGACTATGGGGAGAGCTACTACGACGAGAGATACGACAGGCCTCGCTCCAGACAAGGTACTGTCTCGTAGATCGAGGCTTCATGTCGTATTTGATGTATTTTGTGTTGTATAAATCATACTCATCATTTCGTACTTTCAGAATGTGTGTATTCCAGGCCTCGTTCCAGACAAGGTACTGTCTTGTATTATATGAAGGTTTCATGTCGTATTTGATGTGTTTTGTGTCGTATAAATCATGCTCATCATTTTGTTCTTTCGGAATGTTTGTATTCCTGGCCTGTTGGATATGGGGGGAAAGAGCTGTAGATATTAACTTTTTGATTATAGTTTTTGAATATGGAATTGTTATTGATGTTGTCCAGGAAAAAATCAGCTACGTGTATCGGTAGGCCTATTCTTTCTAGTCCTCCTCCAGGGAAAATCTATTCATTTGAGTGTCTCGCTGAAGCCATTGAAGATAGATGACCAGACCTGTAAATCTTCCGTCAATTTCGTCACAGCCAACATTTTTGACAGAAATCTTTTCGAAAGTCGCCATCGCAATCGAAATTTCTGACCCAAAGTTCTGACTGAAGAATGTTGTGGCGCGCTCATGGATTCCGACATAGAGATAAAATATAGACCTATCGCCCGTCGGACGGAATCAAAAATTCCGACTCACCGGACGAAGTGCAATAGCGATAGTCGGAAACCTTCATCGCAGGGATCTGTTTTATTGAGATTACTCTACTTTTACTTTTTGACTTGTTGTGTTACAGATGAATCCAGGAGGAACAGCCGACCATCCTCTCGGACAGGCCACGAGGCCGATCGGCCCAGGTCCAGAGCTGAGCCCTCTGACAGAGACAGGGATCAGTATTACAGGGACAAGCAAAGAGGTTGGTCACAATTTGTTGTTGGTTAGACAGTATATCAACATGAAATGTATTCTCTTAGATAGAAGTAAATTACTTGCAAGTACTTTCACTAAGAAAACCCCATGTTCTTATTGATATTGTGCTAAACTCTAAATAGTAGTAGTTGTGTTGTACATTGTAATACATTCCTGTGTGCATTGTGTGTAATATGTTTTTAAGGTGTACCCCGCCTTGAGCTCTGTATTCCAGGGGAGTGGGCGGTTTATAAATAAACTTCATTATTATTATTATTCTGAAATTCCCAACCTGTTTATAGAAATTTACGCACATAGAGATTGTTACGTCAAGGTATCCAATTATGTCTTCTCAGTCCAATGCTCGTGGTTGAAGTGCAAAATGGTATTGATCATGGAATTGAGAATTATACAAAGGCAAAGAGAATGGCGTGTCACCTTACTTGTTTGTATGAATTCCGGGACTTTGTTTTTCAATTAAGCTGTGTGACAGCAGTGTGTTATGGGTCCTTTGGTAACATACAGACAGACAATTTTTGTTTTCCATAGCACTGAAAGTTGTGATGTATCTGTTTCAATTCCCAGGCTACGACAACAACTACGGGAGGACAAATGCCGACCACTTTGCGGAGGAGAGAGAGAAGTACTATCAGTACTACAAGGACAGACAGGCAAAATACAACCGGGGCTACTACGAAGAATACTACGGGACCAAGTGAGTAGCGCTCCCCCCCTGCACAAGTGTATTGCTTCTTGCGTTGATGTTGTCATTCTAAGTTGTCATCCATCCATACTAACAGCAACTCTCACTGGATGGCTGGTTTTAGTTGTGGACTGACTGCACCTTGTGTTAGTTGTTTGGTTTCTTTGATGGTAATCACTTCCTAATTTTCACGCTCCATGGCCGAACAGTTATCTTGTTAACAACTTAAGCAAAGAATGAACAATGACAATGAGACAAATTCTTCTTGTTAACGTGTACAGGTTTTTCAAGGGTCGACTCCTTGTTTAATGTTAGTATGGCAAGTGAATTGTCGTCAGTCTATCACAGCAATACGTCTGAATCAAAATCCTCACCTCCCACAAACCCTACAAGCTTTCACTGCTTTTCTATTACCAGCTGCTTCACAACTTGCCTCGTATACATATATGAATTATATGCCATACTGTTAGAAGAGTTCTAATTCGTATTTGCAACAATCGTCATTACAATTGAAAAGTTTGTTGCATCTTGAACAGATTTCATAGTATGGAATGAAAATGTGTAGTGCATTAATCAGGATACATCTACCTGCTTTCTTATTGATGCTAATATATTGTGGGAAATGCCAAAGTATGATACAACGCATGAATGAAAAGCCTTGTTCTACTTAGTATGTCTGAAGTCATACAATTTACTTTAAACACAAGTTGACCCCAAGTTGATTTGGGTAGTAATTCATTACCATTTTGTGTATAGTGATAAGAAAGAGAAACACCTGTAACCACAAAGACCGTTCAAATGTTTTATCTTTTCATTTTCATGTTTCAAGCTAGAAATGTTTGTTTTATATACATGTAATAATATATGCAGAAATATTGTGTTCATGTTTCAGCTAGAAACCTTTCTGTTATCACATTCTGAACCCTAGATGTTTCACCATTCACTTTTCCTCTCTCATACTACATCCCCCCCCCCCCCCTTTGCTTTGGACGTTTTTTCTACCAGGTGTTTGTTTAGACCCAAACTTTTGCAATCCATTTCTCTTCAATTGTTTCAATTTCTCCTTTCCTCCCCTCCCCATCTCCCCCCCTTATTGTCCTCCTGTCTTCTTTAGATCAAGTTCCTATCATTTTAACTTGTCTTTGTTATTGTTGTTGTTTCCAATTTATATCTTGCTGTTTTCTCTTCTTTCCTGATTTCTCATTTGGCTGAAAGCAAATTACATTTTGTCATCAAGGTTGGAAGAATGTCAGGTGATAGATCTAGTTCTTGTTTAAGAAATTGGCATGATACACAAGACCCCAGTATATTTTTGTGTGTGTCCAGGAGGTCAATTGTAATTTACAGCATTTTCACTGTCTTGCCCCTGACCATGCAAAGCCACTTTTTGCACACTTCCAGGTGTTAAATAGGAGGATTAATTATGACAAATTTCAACCTGCAGTGGATTGTTCTAAATGTTCTCTCTCCCCATGCCCCCCTCCCCTGACCATATTTTGTAGGAAGTTTATTTCCTTTCAAACTAGGGGGTAAGATCACTTTGTCTTTATTTTTTTCTCTTTTCTTTTCTCTTGGTCTCATTTCTTTTCTTTCTAGCTGCTGTAAATTCATTGCTGTCAACTTTCACCAGCATCCTTGTATGTAAAGTCTCCAGTCTTCGTACTTTTCTTTGAAAAATACTGCCGTCTTATGTATATCATAGTATATCTCAAGTACAGAATCATTGTTCTACTTTCTCTCGAAGTTGTCTTGCAAGGACTTGAATATTGATCTCTACCCAACTTCTTTTCAATGGATTGCTAGATAAGAAGTAAAGAAGGCTCACTTTGTCTCTTGTCTTGCTCATGTTCCATCTTATTCATATTGTTTCTTGCTGCTTCTTGTTCATACTTATTTAATTATTACTATAGTCCCTGTCTAAAACCCCACCTTTGGTGTTAGATGAGATATAACTTGGATCACACAAAAATTACCACAAAGAACAATCCTGGTTTAGAGTGACTTATCAAGATGGAAAACCGAAATCCCATCAGTCATGTCATTGTTGTAAACTCGGGTCATAAAATGAGTTTGAATCATGAAGAAGAATCAGCTTTGATTAAACCTTGTCACTCATTTCAGATTTTAAAAGAAATGAAATTTGGGATTCTAGGCAGGGACTAATGTATCCACAACTTTTATTTTTAATGCATTCTTTACGTGGATCCACTCTTTGAGAGAATGCTTTATATCTCTCTAATAAGAAAACATCCTCCTAACTAAACTCACAACTGCTCCAGGCAAGGTGCGGAGCAATATCAACAGCAACAGCAGCAGCAGCAGTCTCAGGACCCCCGGCCTCGATCGTACAGCCGCACTGAAGCTGACAGGGCCAGTAACTCTAGTCAGTCTCGGGGAAACACCCCCGGCCTGCCTCGGGGCAACACCCCCGGCCTGCCAGGGGAGGCCACTCAAGGGTAAAACACAAACGTCTATTCTACCACTGGGCTCACTCATTCCACTGCTTTGGGAGAAGAAAATACTGCAAAATCATATCGCAAAAATGACTGTATATATCATACATGTATCATTAACCCTTTGGGAGAAGAAAATACTGCAAAATCATATCGCAAAAATGACTGTATATATCATACATGTATCATTGACCCTTTGGTTGATCAAATCCAGGACATTACCAGTGTTTGGGTTGTTAAGGGGTTAATTTAATCCTTGTACTAGTTGTACTCACAAGAGAGACCACAGGATACCTGGGAAATATTCTTTATATAGAGATAATTGATACACTGTACTGTATCACAATTCTGAGGTTTCACTTCATGTACCCAGGAGGTAGATTTAACTGGAAGAGAATATGGATTTTGAAATTACACTCCTCTCTGATTCTTCTTTTGTTTTGTTTCCTTTTTTTAAAAGCATTTTCATGACTTATGAACTGCTACACAACCTCAATGCATGAACAAAGAATTTCCTATATATACTGTTAATAAAAATATGTAAATGTTGTCAGACAAGATTATCTCTATTTCAGAAGATACAATGATAGTGCAGTTTGTTCAAAGAAATCTCCTAGTAGTCTGAATGAAATGCCATCCCATTTGTTTTCTCCTCTCAATAACTCTTCCATCAATAAGCATTATCTAACAGAACTTTTCAAAATTAAGTTATAATTCACAAACTTGTTAGATCATTAGATCAAATGTTTTGTGTGAAATTTCTCTATGACCTAATGACTCCTTCCTGGACAAGTCCAATCATATTTATCCTACCACTAACACATATTACTCTATTCCATATGAAAACATTAGCGTTTTGCTAACACATTATGTTATCTCCAAACATCTGGTCTAGGAAATGATGCATACTATCTTATAACACTAAGACAAGTTTCCCTGAGAAGGGATGAATTAACAGTATACAAAATACAAATACATTTGATTATACAAGATATGTCTGCGGAATGATCGACGTTCAAGTTCTTATTTGAAGAGATTCGCTGGGTTTTTTCCCCCTTTTAAAATTCTTTTTACACTCTACAACTGCAAACGTAACATGAACAAAAAGGGAAAGATTCTGAATCAGTCTAAAAAAGTGTTGGAACATGGTCTGAGTTGGTTAATCAATACAAATATATTGCAAGTACGGCTCCCACACCTCTATTATAAAGACATAGCCTTCTATCTCACTTTCTTTTGTCCGAGATATAATACAAGAAGAATTACTTTGTCCCATTGTGTTTATCCAGCTTGGCAACAGGTGTCGTCCAATCTATTGTAGGTTTTGTAGTGAATGAGAGGACAGCTTAGCGGTATACTACAGTGTGTATTGTATCATCACCTCAATGCAGGGCTCTACTGTAGGCAGATTTGAGTTTTGCTGTGTAGAGTACAGTAGTTTTTGCACCCAGGTCGTCAATATATAAAAAAAAACCTTGGACAGCTATTTTGTTAGCTGTATCTCAACTCTTCACCTAGGCTCGTACCGAGTGTATACATATCAAGTTAATGCTTAATCATGACAATAAATAATAATGAAGTTTATTTATATACCGCCCCCTCCCCTGGAATACAGAGCTCAAGGCAGGGTACACTTTAAAAACATATTACACACAATGCACACAGGACTGTATTACAATGTAATGACAAGGAAACAATCTTTTGTCTTGGTATGAACAACATACAGTTGCTCAAATGTATGGGCACCCACATGCCCAACACTCACACACACATACAATACAGGCACACAATTAGAAAAAGTATATTTCTGAAGTACTCCGCCAAGTTGACTGGCAAACTAGGTACTTCGTATTAGTTATGCCAAGGATATTCCATTCTTTGTTCTTCGTATAGAATTCCTTCCAAATCCCTTTTCATTTGATTCTCTTTGCTTTGCTATGAAAATGACTATTGTAGCACAGCAGCATGTCTTGAAGATAGTGTTGATACATAAGCATAACAGTAACATATTATAACGTGTTGCACATCAATCATACCTCACGCTAACATTAACCTTCTGGAATTTCTTTTACATGTTTTATCTTTTCTTCCTTTTGTTATTTTCTGTCATTTCATACAACTAATCAGCAATTAAAGCAATTGTTGTTCGACTTTTTTTCTTCTTACATGTGCATACTTTCTCTTTCCTCGATCATTTAGATCAATTTCATTCTTGATACTCACAGCAGTTTTGAACTTCATAAGGGGTTAGGATTTTAGTAAAAAAAAAGGTTACAAATAACAGTGAAGCGTATGAATAGAATGAGTAATGGCAAATACAAACTGTTCACCCCAGCCCCACCAGAGTATAAGCCCCCAGTCAAATGGCCCTTTTCTTTCTGACAATCCCTTCTATTATTAATTAGTAAGTAGTCATATTATATTATTATAGATGAATTCATACTTTTCTTTTTTTTAGCCAGTTGCGGATGCTTTGTTCTCATATATTGAAAATGACATTCTTGGTGGCCACATATTAAAATAATACTATCCTATCATACCATTTTTTTAAAAGTCTGCGGTATATTATAATGCTCTTTTTCTCATTCAAAGAGAAGCACCCACCCTTTTCGATGGTTATTTTACTCTTTCACTCTGTAATTTTTATTTTATATTTTACCATGTCCCACATTTATTGGTGAGCCTTGTGGTATATAAAGAAAATGAATCTTGTGGGACCAGCTAATCACAGAGTATGAATTTATCTATAATAATAAGTAATTATGACTGCTTACTAATTAATAATAGAAGAGATTGTCAGAAAGGGTACATGCCCCGTGTTCGGGTACCTTAACCATTCATTCATTTTAATGTTTAATCTTTTATTTGTTTACTTAGATTAGATCTAGTAGCGTTAGCTAGGTTTAAATCCTAATGCATTTTAACCTCTTGTGTAGCGCTTTGAGCTATCCGGGGAAAGCGCATTACAGATGCTCTTATTATTATTATTATTATTATAATTCATGCAGCCCATTAAAAGTCACTATTTCAAGTGTCTCAGACTGAACAAGTTAACATGGATTGTCTAATCGCTAGAGCTGCTCATTTTGACTTCGCCATTTAGATTCATTCTTCTGTTATACTTTATTTGACATCATCCTTTTTTTTTAAATTTAAAAAGGAAACAAAAATATCACCAAGAAGTCCTCATGAATGTTAATCTTCTCTGTTGATTATAATATAGACCACTCTTAGCTAATAATACAAGCTTCAATTTCACACTGTTGACTGTCTCTCTACTGAATTTCATAATGACTGATTACTTAATTTATTCAAAGAGACACACCCTGATGAGAAAATTTGCATATTTTAATTTAATTTGATTCAATAATCAATGCAACAACAAAAAAATGACCTTTATGGCAAGCATTTTCCTTCTATGGTCCATCGAGGAACTTAGGTACCAAACAAGCTTACATGTATTCAAGAAGTTGAAAACGTATCTGTTCACAAAGTATTTTGACTAAGAATTATTCCCAATGATGATGTATGTTATCAGGGGTTTGATGAGAATTTTGTTGGTTTTTTTTGTCTTTTCTTGATTTTATAGTAGTTTGATCGGATGAGTATTGTACTGTAAGTTTGATGTGTATGTCATTGTATGCCATTGTATTTGTAGTAGTACTAGTTGCAATTTTTATCACTATTGTGCACTTTGAGCCCACACAGTGTGGAAAGTGCGCATTAAAAATACGCTTATTATTATTATTATTATTATTATTATTATTATTATTTTTATTATTATTATTTAGTAAGAATTAATAATGGTGTTTATTTCCCTCCCCTTCCAGCCCTGACTATTACAACCAGAAGGCCCGGCCGTACAGTAGGACCGATTATGCAAGAGACTACTACTACCAGCAGCAGAGAGGCTATGACCCGTACTACGACGGCTATGGCTACGACCAATACTATAACTACGGGCAACAAGGCTACCCGGGCTCCTCCGAGGACCCATACAACCAGGGTGAGTACAGATCGAAGGTCAAGTTTACCTTGCTGGTAGTCCTTCGGATCCGAAGACGACATTATCGTTTAGCAAGTCGGTGGCTGCGCAGTCCAAAGCTGGAGGCGCAGAGTTAACCTCGCGTTCAGTTGAAAAAAAAAAGAAAGAAAAATTTGTTTTGTAATCAGCATGCTGTTTCTTGATCTAGTTGGATTTGTTCACTATGTCTTATTAATATCATCATCCTTCATTATCATCATCTCCCTCTGTCCTCCCTCCAAAGCCTCATCCTACGACCAGGGTCGGATGACGCCCCCCAAGTATTCCTACCCCCACGTGCGTGCCTGCTTTGGCCCCAACGGTCAGCTGGTCAAGGTGTTGCCTAACAGACC
This sequence comes from Gastropteron pacificum, assembly GCA_031471215.1. NCBI lineage: Eukaryota > Metazoa > Mollusca > Gastropoda > Cephalaspidea > Gastropteridae > Gastropteron > Gastropteron pacificum. The sequence goes on from JAUELK010121931.1 coordinate 27,286, forward strand.
CACAGACGGTCAGCCGGCCGTGGTGGAGCTACAGGATGTACAGACTCTACTCAGAGACTGTCCGGATGCTGAGGACCTCAACATGTTCCCTGGACCCCTCACTAGGTGGGGCATCTCTTACAGTTGTTGTTGTCGTTGTTGGTGGTGGTCATCTGTTACAGTTGTTGTCGTCGTTGTTGGTGGTGGTGTCTTACAGTTACAGTTGGTGTTGTCGTTGTTGGTGGTGGTGTCTTACAGTTACAGTTGGTGTTGTCGTCGTTGGTGGTGGTCATCTGTTACAGTTGGTGTTGGTGGTGGTGGTGTCTTACAGTTACAGTTGGTGTTGTCGTTGTTGGTGGTGGTGTCTTACAGTTACAGTTGGTGTTGTCGTTGTTGGTGG
>JAUELK010121932.1:0-21411 GCA_031471215.1 Gastropteron pacificum
GAAGACGTACAGGGATTTGTAAAGATGACTAAACAGTGAACATTTGCAAAGCATTGGAATTTACTCCATATGAATGTGTTTAAATGTTCATGTTTCATTTGTTGTCAAACTTGGAGTTCCAAAACACGGGAAATGCAGAAATAACAACAAACTCTAATCTACACACACTTTGAACGTTAATACTGCACCAAAATGGATGCGGTTTTCACCAAAGTTCCTCTTTCGTTCTGCTTTGTGTAATAAGAATTTGTAACCATATAACAATTTGTAAACAATTAAACTGTGTGCATGACAAGGTGACATCGTCTGAAGTTTTACATTCCAACTTTTTTAAAATTGGCGAAATATTATCAACGGTTTGTTGTCAAGGAAGCAGGAAGTGTAGGCCTACGGTAGTTCAAGTTCCCATTCCGCCGAAGAAAACGTCATATGGATGCGTCTATCTAGATTTAGATCTAATATTATCAACGGTTTGTTATCAAGGAAGCAGGAAGTGTAGGCCTACGGTAGTTCAAGTTCCCATTCCGCCGAAGAAAACGTCATATGAATGCGTCTATCTAATCTAGATTTAGATCTAATATACTCTAAATGTCATTATCAATTGTGTTCCTGCCCCGGTTTATTCTCATTCTACTCGCGCAAACAAAAACATAAATCACGCCTACATCTTGATCTAAGCCTGAAAGACTTCATGTCACATTCCATAACCACTTGGTTGACCATTTGCCTTCATTCATTTAGAATGGATGGGATCTGCAATGTTTTGTAAACAAAGCGATTTTTAAAACAAAATTCCGGTAACAACACCGACCGAATATTCTGATTCCCAATGAGGATTGTGTGATAATGATGGCGAAAGATATACTTCAAACTGTGACATGTGAGTATTACTCGAATCAGTATTTAAAGGCGCTACCTGTTAGCTACAATATTGTAATTCTTTCTCAAAGTGAATTTCTCCTCCCTCAACAATGCATATTATTGGCTGCTGTTAGTGCGTGTTTTACTCCTATGAATCTAGAGGTGATATCAATTTAATCCATAGACACAACAGTCTACGGGTTTGATGTGGATGCAATCGTTCTGGGGACCGCGACAGGAAGGGGGCGAAGGATGATCCACCGTGTCCTCCTGAAGCAACACTTCCTAGTCCTAACCTACCTGGCGCTAAAACTAAAACGCAGAAAAACGCCTGATAACGTGCGAAAAATAACACCTCAACAACAAACCAACCACAAACAGAGCCCCCCTCCTTTTTTTTTTTTTAAATAATATTTTTATAATGAAATGAACATGCACCGGACTACCGGGTACTGCAGAGTACTCAACACCAATGAGGCAGCAGTCCTAAACAGACGAAGAGGAAGAATACAACGAAGCGATTACCACCCGAGACTGTATAAACAATGATTATGTTACGTCTAATTTATGCATGGCAATGGTTCGCTTCATGTTTGCATTGATTCGTCCCTTGTCGCCAGAGAGCTGTTAGACATGTTCTTCACGCCAGCTCTTTTTGTTTGATCTGTTGTTGGGTTGTTTTGTTTTTTTACAGCCAACATCATCGTCACATAGCGATACAGTTAGTGTTACTTTTACATTAATACATTTTGCATTGATTAGTCCCTTGTCGCCAGAGAGCTGTGACATGTTCTTCACGACAGCTCTCTTTGTTTGATCTGTTGTTGGGTTGTTGTTTTTTTACAGCAAACATCATCGTCACATAGCGATACAGTTAGTGATATACAAGTAGTATTAGTATGCCATTGGTGACATCATTCGCTCCGATTCTATAGAAATGTCTATGGTAGGCCCTGTGCACTGAAACTATTCTCACAAAAGCGTGAGTGAGATTAGGTGTGGAAAATATGATGTACACCCTGTTAAAACACCTCTGCATGCTCATTCAAACTTTTTGATTTGAAGAGATTAAGAGCTGAAAAAACTCCCAGAGTTAAAACAAAACACGTTTGCTTGCTACTGGCTGTATTACTATAGTGTCTGACGTCTATACTAGTCTAAATTACAAACCATTACTAATGTGTGTATGCGAACAGTAACTAAATAATTAATTAAAATACTAAATCCTACAAATCCACCTAGTAAACAAGACAAAGACTGGTCTGAGTTCCTTTGGTTCATTTATTTACATTCAAAGTAACTCATACATGAGCAGAGATGAACTCATTCAGGACAATATAGGACAATTTGCTAATCAAGTACTTTATTGAACATCATGCAAACAACAAGAATCCACTATAGAATGTGTCGTAGTAGTACCATTCACTCCAGGCCAAACTGTCTGACTGAGACATTGTCAAAACATAACAGACACACAAAAAGGTGTTCCTAGTTTTCATCGTCAATACATAACACAGACACAAAAAGGTGTTCCTAGTTTTCATCGTCAAAACACAACACAGACACACTTCTTCATCTTCTCCATTCTTGAGGCACATGGCAAATGACACACATATCTTTGTCTCTTGTTATGAATTATCGCTTCATACAACAACACCAACAGAGGGAAAGATGAAATAATGCTCTAAACAACAAAACAGCATTGTTTGAACAATAATTGCTCAAATCATACTTCAAATATTATTATAATAATAATAATAGATAGCATTTATATAGCGCTTTTCCCCGCTCTAAGGCAAGCTCAAAGCGCTTTATAGCGACAGTTAAGAAAAGAATTATGCCTACATTGAGCTGCTCGTTATCACGATTACATTTGTATGCTTACAAGCATGTCAGGTCCCACTATAAGTCAAAACTGGGTCAACACTTTTGTGGTAGTTCCTCAATACTCAATGATTGATAGGAAGAAAAGTTGGTTTAGGATAGAGGAGGCAATTATCATCAGTCACTCCTGTTTACTTTACATTAAGATCAATAAATAGATAAATAAACATTTGGTTGATTTGTTCAGTTCAGATTCCAATGCCCCTTGCTTCTACGCACAACCAACACATTCATGCAGTGTTCATTCTTTTACCCTTCATCATTGACTCAATGAGTTGTGTCCAGATTTTCTTGTAGTTTGAATCATCCTATATATACACACACAGTTCATCCTCAACTCTCTCTCTCTCTCTTTCGGAACACAGATCACAAAGTAAGGTATGATGATACATGAAAGTGACAAAGACTAGACTAAGACTCCAGCCTAGTCAACTGCTCATTCTATCATATCATTTCGAGCATAGATCACTCTTTCCTATATCAAACCTCAACAGTAGCACATCTACATGGTCGAGAAAAAAAACAGAACAACATTGATGAAGTCACATGCAAGTTCTTGATTTTTTTTTCCTTCACACATAAATGAGGAGAAGCAAAGTGTACAATTTGTAACTAAGTGAGATGACAAAACAACAATAACAAAGGATGAAGTGGCTCTATGCGAAATACAGAAAAACTACAGTTTTCCGTGTATAGTGTAAATGAGATGGTCAAAACAAGCATCCTACAGAAGTAGCAAGATACACAGAGAGTAAACTACAGACTTCTCTTCACAATGTGACAAAGGCCAAAATGCACTTTTATCATAGAGGCACAAAATTGAAGAAGATTTATAGTAAAAAGAAAAAAAGAAAATAACAAAGAGAAAAAAATCACATTGTTCACCAGAATAAATAGAAACAATAATGAAGGACGGTTGGGAAAACAAATCAACCTTTTTTTTCGTCTGTTTGTTTGTTATGAAATAAACCCGTGCCCAAGGAAATGTATATGTGTCAAAGTGAAGAAAAGATTGTTCATCAGTTTACTTTTACTACATAAAGTAGGAGAGTTTCCATTGACGGATAGTATCAGTTCTTATCAGCATTCATCCAGTGACTTCACACTCTGCCAACCTTAAACTTCATATCTTAGACCTCTACCATACCACAGTTTGGTAAAAAAAAGGTGATGATGGTCACTCCTCTCACCACATCATAAATATTATCATATATATTGCTGAACTGTAAGGGTTACATGTACAACATAACCCATTATATAAGACAGCAATGGTTCAAGTTACAATCAAAGGGGATTCAGGCTCAAGGTTGAAGAACTACAGTAGTAATTATACATGTAATGCATTTAAAACAAAACGATGAAAAAAAAAAAAGCCCAAAACATTCTGATTCAGGTCAATGAAATACTGAGAAATGATGTCACTCTAGTTAAGCACTGTGATAGATGACTTGTTGATAACAAACAAGAGTGTTGGTTGTGTCTGGACTAAGTACAAGGTTCCGCAACAAACAATGGTTGAAACAATCAACAGCAGACAAGACAAAAAGGGGTCAGTGATCAGTTCAAAATGCATCATGCACTCACTCACACAAGTCTGTAGTATACATTGACCTCTCACCTTGTTTAATTATATTAATTTATATAACATGCGCTGCTAAATAAACTTTCCCAGAAAGCAATATTCTCTTACGTGACAAAATTGTCCACATTGAGATAGTGTGACAATCTTCAAAGTCAGAACAACTTTTAAAGCCTGTTTCTATTTTCAAGTACTTCATCTTTGAAATGGAAACTATGAAAGCTTGTGTACATGCCCAAACACAATGTGTAGCCTACATTGGCAAGGTTTGTGGCACCAAAGTCAACAATTGCTTTCCAGGGTAAGAAGCTTCCCAGCTTTGACAAAACAAAAATGAAAGTATCTTAAAAAGAAGACATCAAAAAGCAAAAATTGTTCATAGTTCCTCCTTACCAAGTGACTTGTCATTGAAGGAAAAAAAAGACAAGACATTCAACAAGAGTGAAAAGGTGATCACTTTCAGAGTGGACAAAGGTGACCTGAGCAGTTATCAGAATTGTCAGGTCCGCTACCCGCCTCCTATCTTCCAGTTTTAAAATAAAATCAGGGCACAGCATGAGCAGACTGTGTGAAGACGAGGACAAGTTGAAAGAAGGTGATATAGGAGATAGATATAAGCATCTGTGAAGACAAGACAAAACGTGGTAGTAGAAGTAGTAGTAGTAGTTGAACGTGATCACATCACGGCCCTGGGCCATTGCACTTGGAACAAAAAACTCACCCCCACTCAGTGGGTGCTACATAATTATTTCTTCAGTCCTCTCATTGCAGTACACGGGAGGCATGAACTCGGCATGCATAAATAGGTCTCTGTATGTCACTTAGTGAGACGATGTTCATGCACTCTTGTGTAATCGTGGTGAGAGAACATTGCCGATTGTCAGCGCTATTTTGTTTATCTACACAATGATAGAGAACAAGAGAGCACCGGAATGACAATGAGGACATACTCTGTGTCGCTGATATAATTTCTTGAAGTACACATCTATATGTCCGCACGTCTTCTCTCTCTACATCTGCCTGCTATGTACACTAGTTGGGAGGTTAGGCTGTGTTTGTTCAACTCAAGATGTTCCGGATCTCTTTGTGGATGTGACACAGGAAGTCCACGTAGGAGCTGCCAGAGTTGTTGCCCTTGTCCTCCACCAGGAAGTGGTCAAACCAGGTCTGCAGCTTGTCTCTCTGCCGCACGATGGTCAGCTGGAGAACACACACGGGGGAGAGCTTTGTTTAATAAACACTATTCATATACTTTGAAATATCATTTCTGCAGCAAGTTGACAAATCCTTCAAGATCTGAATGTGAAATGGTTCTAAAGCAAAAGTGTAGGAGCAGTTATGCTAAAGTACACAGGTTAATGGAGTAGCAAAACAGGACAAAGACTCCCAACTCCTCGAATGAACAACGCGAGAAAGAAGAAGAAGAATGAACAACTAACAAAGTGCTTTGAGCTTGCTGTAGAGCGGGGAAAAGCGCTATATAAATGCTATCTATCTATCTAAAGAACAATGACTGGGGGGAAGGCTTACCTTGAGGTACCTGGACCTCTCCTGTCTGATTTTGGCAATGAGGTCACACAGTCTGTTAGACACTGGGTTGTCTAGCTGAAGTACTTGCACCTGGAGGACAGACGAGAGATACGACTTGTTGGTGGAGTCTCATAAATGAGCTTGTTTCTAATGTTTCATAGCCATTAGTTTCAAAAGAAAAGATAAACGAGACTAGTGTCAAATCAGAGTGAAATAAGAATTCCAAAGTTTTCTTCTTCTCCTTATCCAGTGGTCATTGAGCTCTTGCTGATCAAGGCTGATGGTGATCAATCAAGAATGCGCATACAGTCCTGTTCTTACTGTATTTATGCACAGCGTAATATATAGCAATCCAAAGTGTTCATATGCCTACCATCGACACTTTACTGCACCTGCACATCAACAAAGTTGTATGCACTGATCAAAACATTGAAACCTTGATTTTGGCTCAAAACCTGAACTTCGGATATAGAAACACTTGGGATATAAGAACGCTTTTGCTCTCCACGGGAACCACGCCTACTGTATTCCTCAGCTGGCCTGTAGTTGAGGCTTGTGCCTAAGTCAGGGGATGGAGGAAGTAATTTGCTCTTATAGGTGTACAAAATAGGGTATAATACCTTGTCAATGTCCACTTGGGCTGCACTCTGCACAGCAAATATCTTCTGAATCAGTTCAGGGTTCACACTGTGTCCGATCCACAAAAACAGAGACAACCCATTCTCTGAAGAGGAAATAGTAAATGCATCGTGAACAGTCTATAAGTAAGTGAATACACATAGATGATAGGTGATTCCATTTGTATCGCTTTAACTGCATTTATACTAGAGATGGAGGGGAATATTTGCAAAACACTAACTAAAATGCGTCTTTACCACCTTATGAAAAATGCCTCTAGAAACTAGCTCTAAACATAAACCCATAACCGCAATACATAAAGTAGAGCTGCTTTAAGCCTTTTTTTTTTAATCCTTTGTAAGAAAAGAGAGTTTAAAACAAAACAAAAACACAGAATACTGTTAATATTACAAAGAGGGAGACACTGTGTACATGTCAATTATTATCAATTTTACAATATTTCAAAGAGCACTCACCTAGTAAGTATACGCCCGTGTCTTCCAGCCTCTCCACAGAACACCTGATTGCTGTAGGGAAGTCATTTGACTCCATGTCCAGGTTATGCTATAGGAAAAAATATCTCTCTCAATGCAAAGTCTTGTAAAAATGAAATGATGAAAATCATAATGTTTATATCTTTCAATTCATACAATCCCATCTCTAAACTGAATGCTCAGCCAATGAGGTAATTGTCAACTTATCGATGAGATCTGGTAGAAATAAGACAATAAAGACAACATAACTCACATGTTTACTCTAAGTCACCGAAACCACTACACGTAAGACAGTTTCCAAATCAATAACAAACATGGTTCAATTTCTAAGTTGGTCAGAGTATGAATGCTGTTACAACTGATATGGACACGTAATCCAATGGGATGGAACTGTTATTTTTGTGCATAATAACTGTTATTTTTATGCATAATAACTTATTTTTGTGCATAATAACTGTTATTCATTTGATGATACAATAATTCATTAACTCAGAGACAGCACAATGTGTACATACAACTGTTAACTTATTACACAAGCATATTGGGCTTTGTCCATGACAGAAATGCGCTCAGATATGTACATGCAATTACTTTTAATAATTACAATGCCTTTGTAATACTGCATTTGTGTCCAGACTTACGAAGGGCAGCAGCCTTGGGTAGAAGAAGGCGTTGGATGTCTCCACATTCATGGCATTGACCAGGTGCATCAGGTAACTTCTGTCATCAGTGGAGATCTCAGAGCCTGCACACAACAACACAACACAAGGTGGTCACTGGGATTGCCTTGATAATACGGAAAACGATACTTCTGCTCCACTAATCACAAAACAAACTACTACATTTACAACTAGAATTACAAAATATCTAAAAAAAACTAAGCTTAGATGTGAGACAATAAGAATCAGTAGGGAGGGAGATATCTATGATCCAGATCTAGAATATATCTAGATCTAGATACTAAGACACCCATATTTTGACTTCCATCTCCTGCAGAAACTCACAAAGTGTATCTCTTTAGATTCTAGAAATCTAGCTAGATTTTGGTCTTGACTTACATTAACTACATGTATTTGCCTGTTGAAATAAACACTACATATCCCAGATTACAGATTAATGTCAGTAAATCTAAGTCTACATTGGGTCTGTCAGTCCAGTGTTGCTTTCATTTGCATTTGCATAGATCTAGGCCTACTACTACTACTACTAGCACTAGTAAGACTAGATGTTTAGATACCTTCATTTCAATCGCGATCTCTGTAGATCTAGATCTAGATCTAACACAACTGAGTGCAGAACCAGCAACTAGAAAGTCTTTATGTTACCTAGTGTAGATCTAGTTCCCAAATAAATCACAATCTATATCGTTTTTCCCTGTCATTGCAAACAGATTTTGTCTGGAGAATTGAGATAAAAAACGTAATGAAACGGCCTACGGAGGCGGACATCTTGTGTTGCAATAATAAACAAAGTTCAAAGCTAAAAAAGCCAAATTTCTAGCTACAAGCAATAATAGTAATAAATAAAAGAGCCAAATACTTTTTTTCCACCAACGACGAAACATCAGAGTTTGACAATGAAAATCGGAGAATCAGAGTTTTCTCAAAACAGAAAAAAATCGGAGCAACTCCCGAGTAAATTGGAGTAAGTGGCAGGTCTGATTTAATCATTGGATCGCTGGACCTGACATTCTTATACTTCTGTTCTCTTTAACAAAAGTAATGGTTCTTCTGGCGTACCTCCAGAGATGCTGTCACTCTTGATGACACAGTTGGCGTACAGGGGCAGGAGCTTCATGCACTCGGGTAGCACCAACTGGCCGGCAGAGGATGGGTTGGCACAGTTCTTGCGGTAGCAGGCCAGGACTTGTGACACTTCGTTCATCAAGTGTTCACGCACTTGCTTGGGGTTTGCGTTCAGACTAGTACGGATTGCTGGGGAGGGAGGCAGGAGATATATAACAGCTTTGAACATAAACGGGCATATGTAGCGTTGTAAGTGTTGAGTGCTCAAACGGCAAGAACAAATTAGTATATCTTTACTTTCCTTAGTGTCTTTATATGGCTACATCTTCATCTCTATAAACTTTGAAAAATTACAAATAGAGTGCAATGGAATGGCCTAATCTACATTGCCACACAAATCCTGTTTTTTAAAAATATAACAGCTCTTTCCACTACTTTAAAGAACAATGTCCAATGTACCGCAAGATAAGATGAAAGTATTCTTCATTATCCTTCTTCGTTCTCGATGACGGATGCATTGATCAAACTCTCCGACTTCATTATCCTGTGGCAGGTTATTTGGTTTCACAATGCTGTTCAGGTTCACCATTATAACAAAATGATTTATATGAAGTAAAACAACATGTAACCCTCATCTTAATAATTTAAAAAAAGACTACATGAACATTAGCACAAAGTACTCATTGATGAAAGAGACTATCATGGGATTAGTGGAAGGAAAGAGAAAAAGAGGAAGACGACGAATTAGCTTCCTTGGCAACATGAAGGAATAGACCGGCACAGACAGTCCAGAACATTTTTAAGACTGTAGACAGAAGACAAGACTGGCATGATGTTGTAACCAAGCAGTGCGGCCAGCCAACATTCAAGAGAATAATGTTGTACAGTTGTACAGTGAGTAAGTGAAGAAGAGGAGTGAGTGTTACCTTGTTTGGCAAAGAAGTTGATGAGCACATCCAGCTCACAGCTCCTGAAGAGATCTGCCATCTGGGTGCAGCAGTTGAAGGACAAGTTGTGGCAGCGCAGCCGTCTCTGGCCAGACACACTCGTGTACAAGACAGCCACCTGAGGAAGACAGCCAGGCATGTTAGCTGGTTGTTGTTTGTTTGTTGTTTTTTTAAAAGGTGTATTTTATTTCAAGTCCTGGTCTTATCTTATGGCATTGTTTCACAAAAGAGGAAAACATATTTTGCTGGATCAATGAGGAAGAAGAAGAACTCTTTTATGGCATTGGACAGGATGGCCCAAAATAACCCACCTAACAAGTCGAAAGATCACTAAGGAAGAAGAACTGTTCGTTCATCTCAAGATCCCCTTTACTATTCTGATCTAGTCTCAATCATTTTAAAACATGTAGTGCAACCTTGTGGAATCATAATTCTTTTTACAAACAACAGACCCATCAAAAGTGGTCATACATGAAATATATACACACAATATTGAGAGCTGAAATAGTATGACATCTACAATGGCAAGACAATGTCCTTCGACTTAAAAAGGGATATTTTACTCGTCAAACATGCTAATTAATTATCAAAACCCACACTTTGTCAATTTTGTATCCCCCTATACAGAGTAGTAACAGTCCATTCCCTCACCTGCACATAAGCCCCATCACCTTCATTCAGTTTGTCGTCATGTTTCACCTCCAGGGCAACACACGCGTCAGAGTCGATGGCAGACATCTCCACATCAGTTGTGTTCGCCATGTAGAAGTTGCCAAGGAAATCAACTGGACGGATTCCTGAAACAGAGATAAAACAAACAAAAAAATGTTTATGAAAAGTGTTCTGAAAAAGAAGCTCTTGAAGACAACAACATTTCTCAAATGGAAATGTAACATGTTTATGGATTAATAAAGCTCATATTACCTCAGAGTGGCCAGTCCTCCAAGATTTCATTTTCTGAAGCTTTTATCAAAGACTAAAAATGCATTTAAATTAGTCAATACAAGTTTAAAATACATTACATTTTTTTTAATGCATCAACATTTCCGGAAGATTGGTATTGCTGTTGTTTAATCAAAGGGATACAAATGTAACACAACATGAACAACAAGAAAAAACAGTAAAGATGGGGTAAAATGTTGAGGCACTTCACACAGTTCTCACCTGTGCTGGTTCTCACTCTCAAGATGGCATCAAAGGCCTGTGATCTACTGACTGCGTGTTTCAGATCTTCCATAAATCTCTCTCCGTCAAGGTCAGCCTACCAAAGTAAACATACAACACACAATATTTAGAAGAAATGTAAAATATCTGAACAACACACATTTAAATCAAAAATATGATATGGTATGATTGTTGCCAACACATTGAACTTCATAAAGTGAAAGAGAAAAGTCAGCTATTAATTATATTGTTTAAATAATTGACAATTCCCAGAATCACTTATATAAGTAGGCAACAATGAAAAAAACAAATCCAGAGCAATAAAACTAAAGCATACAAATGTAAACATTTCCCAGGGGAGAGACGAAAACAGTTGTTTTAAAGAAGAGAGGCAATGTTATTTGGTTTTGTAAGCCTTGAGCAAATGAGGTAAAGGCAAAAATGCAAATAAATGAATAAACTGTTCACTAGGTTATGTAGATGTTTGTGATGGTGAGTGAAAGTGAAAGGCGATTGCAAGTGACTGAGGCATGCAAGTACTTAAAATACAATGTAAAGCGCTTTGGGCCCACTTTGTGGGGATAAAGCGCTATATAAATGATGTTGTTATTATTATTATTACTACTAATCAGCTGTGTAAGTACCTGGAAGTAGCTGTACTTGAAGATGTTGCCCGAGGTGACTCGACACACGTCCGAGATGGTGGCCACGTCCATGTACTGGTTGGGGAAGAGGAAGAGGTCCACACTGCAGCCTGACGCCACACACTCCACACCAAGCTTGTGGTAGAACTGGCTCTGGGGTGACAGCACGCTCTACACACACACACAAGGAATACAAGGAAGCATGTCAGTTTTCTTCTAGCTTTAATTATTTAATTTGAGTTGACACCCATAGCAACACTTTTCAGATCATACAAGAGGTAGGACCTGCGTTTTAACGTCCGTCTCCAATACGACGGGGGTGGAGAGTTGTGAAAACTGCCCATGCGACCCATGTTCAGAATGCCCTCATCGGGATTCGCACGCTTGGAAACCAAATACGTTAACCCAACATGTGACCATTCGACCATCGTGTGGCCCACAGGTCCGTGTAAGTATAGGAACTGTTAAGTGTGTCGTATGTTCAGGAATCCTGTCCATGGATCTCACAGTACCTTAGAGCATGAAAACAAGGATTTGCGCACTCAACAAATGACTTCCTCATCATCATCATTAAGTCTGTAAAATGTTCGCATAAAACAATCTGACATTCAGTCTGTAACAAATATAATGCAAAAATAATGAATAGTGGAATAAATACACACTGGCAGACATTTCGGATAAGGGCAGGGGCAGTTATCATGTCAAGTTGCCAGCACTCAAAAATACTCAGCATTATTGGAAATTCCGTATTTGTTTTGTTTTTGTTTCTCTGATTGTGTTGAAAGAATGCAGAGTAGTAATTCCATTGAGGTTCTAGCATTTCAATTCTTCTTAACTCAGGGCCTACCTTCTCCTTCTCAGTGCCCAGCAACTTGCGATCATCTCTGTTCTTGAGCTTGCCCGGGGCCTCAGCATTAGGCAATCCTGAGTGGAAGATGAACAGTCTGCCCACCCTTTCTGAAGACTTGAGGGCATCCAAGCCTGCTTGAATCACTGGGCCCAGGATCATCTCAGTCTCTTTAGACTCAGCAAACAGGGTTGGGATCTGAGACAGCAGGCTGCCGATACAAGTAATGTTCACATTATGCTTGTGTTTTATACTGCTTCAGTTTGGATTTTGCTGCTCTTTGTTCTACACAGTATCAAGAGGCATAAGTCAAGTAAGTCAGTCAGTTTGGATTCACATTTTTAAAACAATTTAAAGCTCATAATAACTATGTAATCACATGGAATAAAAAAAAAAATCCATGACATATGCCTTGAGCCCACTGTGTGGGGTAAGTGCGCAGTATAAATAACCAGTTACTATTATTATTATTAATTCATGCTGTGCTCCTCATGTTTCCATATCTCAACAGTGAGTCTACAGCGCGCTGCATCCTCCAATGTACTATAGTTCTAGGCAACAGTGGAAATGGCCTGACAGAGAGATAGATAGTAAACAGCCCAAAACAGGCTGCAACACCAGTGTAAGATGGTTGCATGAAGAAAGAGAGGATGTATGTCCTGCCAACAACTGACCAAATACATCAGTGGATGTGAACAACTACACCCGAGCCAGAAATGCTAACATCGGGGAAGGTAGCCTTCTTTTGTCGGCTCTAAAACACAAACCTGTGGATAATAATAATAGTCAGTTTCTATAGCGCATTTTCTCGCTCTACAGCAAGCTCAATGCACTTTACAGCATAATAGTAATGTACGCAGATAAGACGAGAAACACTGCCTGATTTGTACCTGTCAATGACAGCCTCAGACTCTGACAGTTTGACGAGGAAGCCATCCACCAGTGGGACAAAGACATCATCCAGGTCTGATACAACCATCATTTGAGGCTGGGCTAGGGAGCTCTGCAACACAACAAGCAAAACATTGTACACCGGGTTTCACTTGGAAACATATATGTTGCATTTGAAACAAATCATGAGAGGGAGAGACAGAGGTGGGCAGATGTGTCCCACCATCATTGTTTTCTATTTGCGATTGTGTTCAAAACACAGGGTGATAATAAAGAATCATCTTATGTTATTATGGCACCATTTCTGTTCAATTAACAAAAGCTTTGAACATATTCTAAACGGCCATTTGTACCAAGAGGCAAAGTTAACAGGGGGGGGGGGGGGGGTGCTAGCTTAAGTACAATGTCATTCTACACTGTTGTTATTAAACATGAGATTTGCAATTGACAAATGTAGATGATATGGAACCAGTCCTCACCTTGACATTGTAGAAATGAAGTTCTTTATGATAGGTGACAAAGCCCACTCGGACCTCAGAATCACTGGCACCTGCCTCTCTGTGGGGACAAAGGGAGTAAGAGTTCAGTTCTAAAACATCTACTAACACATTTTCGTAAGACCTATGTATTAACTTCGTTCTCTGACAGGTTGTGGATGAATAGCCATAGTAACTGCCCACAACACCCATGTCCAGAAAAATCCCCCAAACATGCAATATGTACATCAACTGTTCAAGGACAACTGAAGTAACCAATTTTGTACAGTATACAAAGTAAAACAAAAACTGGGGTTTTACTGAATGTTTCTTTGTCACTCAAGTTCATTAGCTGTTTGAGGTTTGTGCACCGACATTAAAAGAAATATCCACATCATCGTTTTCAGGTTTTTTGTAAAGTTAAATGAAATATGAAAACTGAAAGGGATTTTAAATGATTTTAAAATTGTAAAAAAAAAAAAAAGAAGGTGGAAAAAAGTTGAAGAAAAGAAAACCAGGAAAGTTTTAAAAGACCATAGAGGTCAAAGAGATATTGTTCTAGAAGTGTAGCTGTGTATGGGTGTGGCTTACTTGGGAAGATGGGCCAGAATGTCTGACTTCAATTTATCACAAATGAGTTGACATAGACCACTCTTTACACTGGTGTACGAGACATCAATCATGAAGATAAAGGCTGGCTCTTTAGGGGGCACTCCGTCCTGTGGGCAAACAAATAAACAGGAATATCACAATAGAAGAAGCCATATTAAATGTTGATCAACATTGAATACAATGGCTATAGATTTGAAACAATTGAAGTAGGAACATATAGTAGTTATAAATAAAAAGATACATATATGCAAACAATGTTCTGCTTACATGTTGTAGTGATGATAAAAAAAAAAACCTGCTAATTCCTTGTAATTGGGCAAATGCATATAAATGACAGTAATAATTCATATTCTTTGTCTCATTACTAGCGAGGGCTAACATCGTAAATCGAGATGTCGACAGATGACATTCATATTGCAGATTGTCTGAAGTACATGCATAATGTATAGGCATATTGTGCTAAGAAGAAAAATCAAAGATTGCAAAGATTGTTCTTTATCATCCTATGGGGGTGAATCAGGTGTCACAATATTCTGATCACATTCACAACTTAAAAAAAAAAACCAAGTATAAATTGGTTTCATGTTTTTATCACATTCACCAACAAATAAAAATGTAAAAAAGAATAAGTCTACAATAAGAACGACAGCAGGCCTAAAAGTTCAATGAAAGGTTAACAAGAAGGAAGCCAAGCTGCATACCTTGCAGTAGTCCTTGGTGGCCACGAACTCGTAGGATCCCAGACACAGCTCTGCTCTGTTGTAACAATCTACTCGCCTGCCTGTGTGGTCCAGGTGAGCAAAGTACTCATTGGGAACTGCACAAACAACAAGAAAGTCATCCATGAATTTCATACGCAAATAAATATATGACTTAATTGTGTCACTTGGGGCGTAAAACTCATACTCTGTATTCTCATACCCCCCCCTCCTTGTAAAATCAAAAGCACTAGTATTAACATGTCAAATGTAATCTAATTTGAATCGTTAACAATCTCGATATTGTACCAATGTTCTCAGTCAACAGATTACCATCAACCATTTCATGGTCAAAAGGTTAGAAGATAAGTAGACATTAAGATAAACCAAGCTTTAACATACAATAAGAAAAAGAGGGGCATAATGAGAGAAATGCTTTCTCAACAACACACGAAAATCCAATCCGTTTACTGGTGATCGATTTAGAAACTGAAGTGAAAATAAGCATGAAATACTGGAATACAACACAACCATGGAAAATCCAAGACTGTTCAAAGGTGAAAGATTTAAAACCGAAGTGGAAACAAACATGAAACACTGGAATGTGTATAAAAGCAATAAGCAATGTTTACCATCTGTAGCAGCTCCGCAAAACACACACTGAAATCTTCTGCCTCCGTCTATAAACTGCATGAAGGGATTCATGTACGCCTTGCAGCGCTTGCATCTGACCGGGCCCAGCTCTCCCAGGTCCACCACAGGGGGCGCTTGCTGTCGGCACAACAAAGAAAAATCGCTGTAGCTCTTGTCTTTTACATGTTTAAACAAAGAGTTATGTGCTCTTGTGCCATCACTCAACAGGGGCTCTATCATTCTCTATCATCGTCTCCAGTTTTATATCAGTCCAAAACCAATGACAAAATGATTTCTTTGTTGTTTATTGACAACTGTATTTCAGTCTATGTTTACTTCGTTACTATTTCTCTATAAGAGTTTTGCTCTTACTACATTTATTTGTGCTATCAGTATCGCTCAACATGAGCCCATTATTCTTGATCATCGTCTCCAGTTTTATATCAGTCCAAAACCAATGACAAAACGATTTCTTTGTTTATTGACAACTGTATTTCAGTCTATGTTTACTTCGTTACTATTTCTCTAATAGAGTTTTGCTCTTACTACATTTATTTGTGCTATCAGTATCGCTCAACATGAGCCCATTATTCTTGATCATCGTCTCCAGTTTTATATCAGTCCAAAACCAATGACAAAATAATTTCTTTGTTTATTGACAACTGTATTTCAGTTATGTTTACTTCGTTACTATTTCTCTAAAAGAGTTTTGCTCTTACTACATTTATTTGAGCTATCAGTATCGCTCAACATGAGCCCATTATTCTTGATCATCTTCTCCAGTTTTATATCAGTCCAAAACCAATGACAAAATAATAATTTCTTTGTTAATTGACAACTGTATTTCAGACCATGTTTAGTGCTCTTACTACATTTATTTGTGCTATCAGTATATCACTCAACATGAGCTTATCATTCTTTATCATCTTCTCCAGCTGTCTATCCGTCAACACCAATGACAAAACAATTACCACAATGTAGTGAAGAATACAAATGTAGAAATTGTGCACTTACCTCTTGGGCCCCTGGTTCAGCAAATGGTGTGACAGACAGGGTGAAAGGTATGTGAGAGGACTTCAACATGTCTGCTGTGCAGGGGATGTTGTACATTGATGAACGCAAGAATCTGGGGTTGGCATTACCTGCAAAAATAAAACAGATATCGTTGAATTATTATTCTTCAATCTTGATTATTTAATTCATATTTCAAGTAAACAAAATCTACATACTTTTTTGATACTGTATTGTTCCAAAAATGAAACACAATTACCATAACATGCAATATGTTCGTATTGTTGCTTTAAACAGTGATGATAATAGGAAAGTGTCAAAAAAGAGGAAAACCAAATCGCTGCATGAGTTTCTAGTAGACTTAATAGATTTAAATCTGTCTAAGCCTAGATCCACCTGTTGGAACCCCAGCACTAAACTAAACAAAGTAACAACCTGCACGTAAACTCAAATCTACTTTGGGCTTTGGTACACACCTGGTTGCTTACTGTTGTCAGTGATATATCTAGACATGGAGCGTCTTTCTACTAACCCTAGATCTAAATTATAAATCGAACCATTCTTTCTTTCTATCAAGGCTCAGTTGATCAATGGATTTATCGTTTTCTATACGTCCAAGCAGTGATCTCTGATCTACACTATCACCTCAATTTTGCGATTGCGGAATTGTGAAAGCAAAAGTAGAAAGATGCAGTAGACACTGGGTCGGTTCTTTTGTTGCAATTACATGAGTACGCCTATGGTTGCCATTATTATCGAAGTCTTGAGTATCGATCTTAGACATGTCTAGTTTCTTTCTCTATTAATATCCGCGATACACGCACATTAAGTGGGCAATGGGCAACGGGATTACGGGATGCTGCTTCGTGGATTCATCTTTCGGTCAATCGGCGGAGCGGATCGCGAAAAGAGGAAAATGACTGACGGATGGGAAAAAAGCGGAATTATCATCACTGTTTGAATAAAGAAATTGCTGAAATTTTGTGTCATTCATTGATCCTTATTTTCTGTTTGAAAGAAGGTGAAACACATTCGGAGAATCCATTTTTGGCTTTTCACCTTTAGCAGGGGTATCAAAGGTATGTGTCTTTTTTTTTTACAGTATATTTCAACTTTGTCTAAACGTGAAAAACATACCAAAATGGTGTAAATAACTTTTGACAATGGCTAGCTCTGTAAAAAGCATAAAAATAACATAATAGATATCAATGTGCCTTAAAATCAAATGATGTGGTATGCAAAGCGCAATGCATCCAATATTTCCACACAAAGCCCTGATTATCCAATGCGCACACACGAAAAGAGAGCATATTTTAAAAGTTCGAGTCATGAACAATGCTGATTTATAAACAACAACAAAAATCTTACCCTGATCTTGGGTGATGAAATTGGTGGTTACCAATGGCGGCACATTGCCCCTTGTGTTTGTTGCAAACACTCCTGATCTGTTCCTTTTGTCATCTTCAATCACTTGAATCTACACAGAGGGAAAGAAAATGATTTATCCATTACTATTGTATTACATCATGCATGGGTTGTGAGAAAGCAGATGGAAGTGGTGATGGACTAGTTTATCATAGGACTGGGAGTGACAATAATTTTAAAGAAATCTTAATAGTGTGCAAATCAAAATCACAGCCTGCTACAACAATTCTGTCTCTTCCTCCATATAAAACCTAAACAGTGCTCATGGTGATTGCTACACATATGAAACACACTGTTGACGAATCAGTCGTGTAAAATATAATTGAAGGCTTGCTGAAAAGGGCATCCCCAGCATATATGCTTATGGATCAAAGTTTCAAATATCAAGATGCTATAAAACAACAAGTTAACAACTCACAGGGCTGGGCATCTGATCTGGGTCCAGCTTCCTCTGTTGCTGTGGTGGCTGTGGTGCCGGAGGAGCCCCATAGCCCATGGGCTGTTGGTTGAACTGATTAGAGCCTGGAAACTGCCCCATACCACTGGGAGGCGGAGCAGGTCCCTGACTGGGCATCTGACCCCCCGGAGGGTGGATCTGACCTGGCCCTGGGGGTGGAGCCATCTGGCCTGCAGAGGAGGGGGGCATCGGGGCGTGAGGTGGCATGGGCTGGGAGGACGGGGGTGGTGGCATCATCCCTTGTGGGGGGGGAGCCATACCACCAGGCTGTTGGGAGTACATGGGGTCATGACCTCCGGGGGGCATAGGGGGTCTGGGTTGGCCTGTGCCGCCAGACAGTGGCGGGTAACCACAGGGAGGCTGATGCTGTCCGCCAGGCCCACTGGGAGGCGGAGCTCCTGGCATGTTTGGGGGCGGAGCCATCCCACCATGCATGCTTGAAGGAGGCAGAGCCATCCCCCCATGCATATTGGATGGAGGCGGAGCCATACCCCCATGCATACTGGAAGGGGGAGGGGCCATCCCTCCATGCACACTGGAAGGAGGCATAGCCATACCCCCATGCATACTGGAAGGGGGAGGGGCCATCCCTCCATGCATACTGGAAGGGGGAGGGGCCATCCCACCAGGTTGAGGTGAGGCCATACTAGCTGGGGATGGCGCTCCTGACATGTTGTTGGGTGGGGGTGGCTGACCGGCCATCATATTGCTGGGAGGGGGAGGAGCAAAGCCTGGGGCTCCAGATGAAGGGGGTTGACTAGGGAAGGTTGGAGGGCCAGGCTGCTGGTTGCTGGCAGGAGGGGCATACATGGGGGGCCGGGGGGCACCGGGTCGCATTGCTTGCCCACTAGGATCATTCATTGACATGTTGGCCATCTGGAGGTGGGGACAAGATGAACAGGATGAAAACTATATTGAATCTATGGACAGGATTGCCAACCCGTTAAAGAAAACCCATACTGAACTTGTACACACATTTTTGTCCCCTGTTCTGTACGTACACTACTGCTATAGAAACAAAAGAGAAAACATAGTGTATAGACTGAGTCATATTGTTTAAACATTGTTTTTGTGACAGAGTTTTTTATATTTTTTAAATAATGTTTTTGTTAACAAATCAGTACAATTCAATAAAATTGACATTTAAGAGATCTTCATAAATATTCTTGCATGTACTACTAACACTACAGATAGAATCACTATTGAGAATGAAGACAAAATATTGATTTCATAGCAACTACTCTGACTTACCTGGGATGTTGGTGGGGCATGAGAGTACAGGGGCATGGCACCAGGGCCCATGTTCTGAGGAGGCTGCCCGGGGCCCATATTCTGAGGAGGCTGACCGGGGCCAGGGCCATAGCCTGATGCTGGAGGCATGCCTCCAGGACCTGGTGGGCTGTAAAGAAAAGGGGAAAAAAATGTATAATAATAATATTCGGAAGAGCCTATTGAGCTTGCGGTCGAGCGAGAAAATGCGCTCAATAAATTTGGCTATTAAATGACCATCAGATATTTCAGCTGATTACAAATCAGAAATGTACCCATCCTCTAAATAAATGGTCAATTCCTGTGATAATCTGTGTGAAATGAAATTATAGAATTCTCGTAGAGAAAGTGTAGGAGAATGGCTATCAATTACATTCAAGGAAGTTCTTTATTAAAAAAAAAAGAAAAAAACGCTATGTTCTTGTCACTAACAAAAAAAGGCTATGCAGGGTAAAAATAAATAATGTTCAATAAAAAATGAGAATAACATGATTTCTTTCTTCAAAGGTACACATTCTTTGTCAATTCCAGATCTGTAAAGCGACAATAACTTGCACACATGGGATCTTACCCTGGAGGCCTGGCTCCCATTGGTGGACCATTCGGCATTGGCTTCGTTGCCATTGGACCTGAAGAAGAAAAGACTATTATAGTAGCAATGGGGAAATGCTGTACTTGTAAGCTAGGCACAGCAGAACAGTATAGGTACTGTAGTTATGAGACAAGACCTGAATCCTGAAGATACGGTGGAATGAAGCAGCAACAACTGTCCTTTCCAATCATAATAATAATTCATTGCATTTCTGTTTGTGCGCATTTCCAGGTGTAGAAATGCTCAATGTGCACTACATAACAACACAAAAATAACAGGGAAATGTGAAAGATAAGATATATATAAGAGAATGTACAGCCAATAAAACACACACATACACATTTTAGTTAGTATAATATAAATATTAATATATCTATAAATCATGGTTAAATAAACAACACCTCATGACTACCAGGCAACAGCTGTTTGTATTGTGGATACAACTTATGCAGGGCCATGGCAAAGACATTTTTTTAAAAGTTATTCTGTTTGATACAGCCTTTTCTTGACAGTAACAAAACATGATCAGGCTTTTTTAAGTGTAACCAAGTCAAGGAACAAGTATTAGTATGCATACGAACCTTGAGGTCGAGCTCCATTTACTTGATACATGGAGGGAGGTGCCCCTGCCTGTGGAGGGGGTCCTCCCTGGTATGGAAACTGGTTGCTCATTTGGGAATCAAGATACTTCCTTGATGTTGTAAGCACTGATTAAATTCAGTCAGCTGTATTTCTTTCCTAAACCTAAAACAAACAATAATTAATCATTCTCATTCGGTTATTAAGATCTGTCACAATCACGGCCTTGAAGAATTCATGTACGGCTACTACTATTGTGTAGTTTAGTTAACCATACTTACATACTATACTTAATACTAGCCTAACTAATTATCAATAAACAAGACTTAGACTTAGACTAGAACTAGAATACTATTTTAATAAAATACTTAGATCTCAGTAGGTACTTTGATGATTTTTTCAAACTTCTCCAATCCCTTTGAAACCTATACCATTGGATAGAGCTTGAAAAGACA
>JAUELK010121933.1:0-11768 GCA_031471215.1 Gastropteron pacificum
CCATTGTCTCAACTGTCGATGTCTTTGGTGAAGATTTGCCTGATATCACAGAAACAAGTACATCAGTGTCTGAGATCATTGAAGACATTGGGGAAAGGGAAACTGAGGCACCAGTTGAGGAAATATCAATTGAAGTCAGACTTCAAGTGGATGAACAGGGAGAGGACATTGTTGATGCCACAAATGAAGTAATTGAAGAGCCCGAAAAAGTGACATTGAATGAGAGACCTCTAGATAGTTCGGAAAAAGATCTAGATCTAGAATCACCAGTAAAAAGCAAAGAAGAGGATGAAGACCAACCAGAAGAGAAGAGACCTGGAAGTGAAGAAGACAAAGATGAAGAAATAACAGAAATTGACATCACAATAGAGCCAGTGTCCACTGTATCAACACTGACAGAAAAGATGACAGTTTCTGAAGACACATCTACCATTGTCTCAACTGTCGATGTCTTTGGTGAAGATTTGCCTGATATCACAGAAACAAGTACATCAGTGTTTGAAAGAGAAACTGAGGGACAAGTGGATGAAAAGGGAATAGAGATTACTGAATCAAATAGAGAGCCCGATAGAGGTACACCGGTAGAGAAGCCTGCAGTTAGCACTGAAAATGAAGAAGGATCAAAATCTCAAGAACATGTCTCAAGGATGTGTCAAACTAAACCAGATGAAGGCATGTCAAACGCCAAATCTCCAGAAGTCGTAAGAGCTGAAGAGGATGATAGTAACAAGGTGCTGTCTCCCCCAATTGACCTCCAAGATTCCAGCACTGACAAACTGGCCGAAGTCTCTGCGCCTGAACATGACGTACTGATTGAAACCCGGAAGAGGGTCGATGAGCAAGGAAGAAGAATTGTAGACCAAGAGGATACTAACTTGTTTGAAGAGGTTTCAAAACAAACATGGTCTTTTGAAATACCTGACCAGGGCTCTGTCGATGGAGGAGCAAAATCTATGGAAGTAGAAATTTCTGTTTCAAAGTCACCTGTTCAATCCGTTCGCACGTCCAGATCATCTTCGGTGACTGATAGTGAAGATTCACCAGAGCTTGTTTCGAAACGAGGTCAATCACCTGAAGCAGCTACCACTAGTTCTCGGACATCACCAGTCCAAGCTGCCAATATAGAAATCGAGGTGAAGCAAAGCTCAGAGGAATCTGCAGAGACTGATGTCTTTCCACGGAAACAATCACTGGAAGAGACATCTCCTCAGAACGTTTCGAGAAGGTCATCGGGGAGTTCTGAGCCCGAAAGACCCATGTCTCCATCATCCGTGAAGAAAACCACGATTGCCGTCACAACCACCGTGTTTTCAGAAGCGGAAGCCTCAGCAATCATGACCAAAGCTGTGCTCACCACCACAACAACGCCAACGACCACATCAGTTGCATCAAGCAGCGAGACTGTTCCACAAACACCGGGTACATCTGGACATTTTGCACTTCCACGCCTTGACCTTCCAGATGAGTCGTCTAAGCCTTTAGGGCTGGAGCTGCCTGGAGTCAACCGGAGAGAATCTCTGAGGATCCATCCATTTGGGGATTCCCACCCAGACAAACCGGGAGTTAACATTGAGATTTCTGTCAACGACAGGAAAGCAGAACGGATGTACCGGAGGCTGTCTATGACACCGGACGCAGCGGCTATGGCGCGATTTAGAGAGAATAGTGTTTTCTCAATGGATGATGACGATGGAAGCATTGACCAAGCAACGTCAGACCTGTTAAGTCCAGATTCCACCCGAACCGACAGTCTCTCCAGGCGGAGGCGTTCCTCTGCACGAAGAGATTCTGAGAGTGTAAGGACTTCAAGTACAACTTCCATCCAAGTGGACGACGACTTTTCCGAGCCCGAAGACGAGACGGAGGATGATACTGTCATGGAGATCAACATTTCCTTTGACGGCGTAGAAACAAAGACAACGACAGAGAGAGTGAGAATCAGTGAGGGAAGATCTCGCAGATCGTCCACATTCCTGGACCTGTCTCAGGACGAATCTGACACCATCGCGAGGTCTCTGTTCTCTGACACCACGTCAGTCTCGGCCTCACACCACGACGAGGACGTGGAGTCTAAAGCTGCACGGAGACTCAGCATCCCCCAGGTGATCGTTGATGATTTCGAAGAGGATACGCTACCCGATTCCCTTGAAGAAACTATTTTGGAAGTGGCCAAACTGGTCACAGTGAAGGTGCGATCTGACAAAGTGACCAAAGCTGTATCGGACATTTCCATCAAGATTGGTGCTAAAGGCCTAGAATCCCTCCCCGACCTGAAGAAGATCCTTTCTTTCCAGAACTCACCGCTGCGCATAGTGGAAGACTCTGAATCTGATGAGGAGGACATTGTGAAAAGCGACACTGAACCAGCCTCCGCTCTGCCATCAGAGGATGTTCTGCAATCTGCTAAACGACGACATGATGAAACTCCCACATCACACACGCACGAATCTGAGGATGATGACATGAACGTCAATGTTCCCAAGAAAGCCCATCGTGTTGAAGAACCCAGTGATACTTGTCCTGAAGGTACTGCTTTCTCAAAGAACATAGAAGACAAGATGCCGACAACAGAGTGGGGACATTCAGGAGATGAAAAAGAATCTGATCAAACTGGGGACAAACAATCACCAACAACATATACCGAGAGTCTGCCAAGTGAAACAGAACTTTCAAGTACACCCACACCAACAAATGCCTTACCCCAAAGAGAGGATGTAGACGACTTTGCTGTGTCGGAATTAGGAGGCACTTTAGTCGACATCCATGACACTGAACCAGTGAGTAAAGAGACTGAAGATGAACCAATCACTGAAGAGTTCGTTGCTAAGTCTGACTTCGCCACAACAGAAGTGGGAGGCAGAGCTATTTTCCCTGCTCAGTCAGATCTCATAGACAAGGAAGTGACAGATAACGAGGCAAAGGAAACAATGCCCAACTCAGACCTCCAATCTGACTTCGCCACAACAGAAGTGGGAGGCAGAGCTATTTTCCCTGCTCAGTCAGATCTCATAGACAAGGAAGTGACGGATAACGAGGCAAAGGAAACAATGCCCAACTCAGACCTCCAAAATGAATTCAAAACTCTTGAAAGAGGAAAGGGCATCGTGGATGCAACAGACCACGGCTTCCTAACAAGAGAAACCGAAGAAGCAGAATCAACTTTGAGTTTGTCTCGTGGAAACAATGGCGAAGACTTTAAGAATGTTGAGTCAAAGGATGTACATAAACCACTAAAAGAAGCAAACTTGACTTCATCGGAGAAGGATGAAATCCGTGCGACCGAAGAACTGACTGAAGCTTTTCAGGAAGAAAATGTGTCCAACGAGACTGGACAAGATGCGGTTCTACCATCAGGTACGGATAGGATGTCGTCACGTGGTGTAGGCACTGTAGAGCAGTCTGCATTAGATCTGTCTCCGATAGAGGCTGTGGAGTTCTTCCCATCTCACATGGACTCATCCTACACACTCCCCTCTGAGAGTACGTTTGTAGAGAAGACTGATGACACCGACAACAAGGAAAGCCCGGCTATGGAAGACTCCGATTATGACAATGACAGTGGAACTTCCTTCAAAATGTCAGACATTGTTGATGCGCTCAACATCGACTCCGAGAGTGATGACTCGTTTGGAATGTTGTCTCGAATTTCGGAACGAACGGAAGAATCGAGCGGTGCCTTCATTTTGGAAGACATACTGCCGACAGAGCCTTCGAAAGATGAAGTTCCAGTTCAAGCTCAAAGTGAAGTTTCCGGTGACAAACGTTTGTCTGAAGACGAAGCACCATCAGTTGAAATCATTCCTCTTGAGGATAATGCTAGCATTGAGTTTGGCAGTGAACGGGAAGAGCCGGCGACACTTTCGACACAGCCAACTGATGAGACTGATGAGATTACTGAGTCCACAGATCACAAATCCCCAGACACAACACACTCTATGTCTTTCAAGAGTGAGATTGACAATGAACGTGATCAAGACAATCTCCGACGAAACACTGACGTGGCCTTAGATAACTCTCCTTCTGAAGGAAATGAAGAAAGAGACATCAAGTTTGAAGTCAGTATCGAGAGTCAAACACAACCGACCTTGGACGAAATTACACCCACTGTTACAGTGGAAGAGATTCCAATGGACAACAAGGCCGACCAAGAGGCTGACAAAAATCTGCTTGATCAAGATGCCGTGGACATAGAAAAGACTGGTTCTGTGTTGGAGGAGGAAGTAGTTACCCACATGAGCGAGGCTCCACGTGATGCAAATCTTGCTGGAGACGACGAGTCCACTGTTCTGGTCGAAGAACCGGACACCCAAAGTGCAAAAATAGTGAAAGGACAGGGAACAACTAAGCCAGTTAAGAAGAAAAAGAAAAGGCGCCTCTCAGGAATCGGCGAGGAGGAAGACGACAGCGAGGACGTAGAGGAGGAGGACGAAGAGGATGAGGATGAATCAGAATTCACAGATTCCAATGTAAAGCCCCTTGAGTCTGGCGATGGTGAACTTGCTAAAGATGAAATCCCCACAGAGAATGTGGAAGGACACGACACCAAAACGACCAAATTGATCAGAGGACAAGAAAGAGAAGAGCGGCCAAGAAGAAAGAAGAAAAGACGCCTTCCAGGAATCTATGAAGAAGATGATTATGGTGATGATGACGACGAGGATGATTATGGCGATGACGATGATTATGATGATGATGTTGATGGCTACGGTGATGATATGGATGTCAGAGAAGAAGATGGAGATCATGGCAAGCCTCTAGGTAAGGATGACGTTGGTGTACCTACAGAACAGATCGAAGACCAAGACAGCCAGGCGATCAAAGAGAAAACCCATCCTGTTAAAAGAAAGAAAAAGAAGCGCTTACTGGGGATAGGAGAAGAGGATGAAGAGGAGGAAGACGAAGACGAGTTTGAGGAAGAAGAAGATGAAGAAGAAGATGAAGATGAAGATGAAGAAGAAGAGATAGGAGGAGAAAAGCGAGAGGTCTCGAAAACGAGTATGCCACTTGATGATGAGGACCTAGACATTCGGAGCTCAGACAAACCCACAGATCTAATAATTGATGAACAAGATAGTCCTACGGCAAATGTGATCAGGGGGCTAGAGATGGCGGAACCGATCAAGAAAAAGAAAAAGAAGCGCTTGGCAGGAATAGGTGAATACGATGAAGAAGAAACAGATGACGATGAAGAGGAGGAAAACGATGAAGAAGATAGTGTCGAAAAGACACAGGACAATAATTACGAATTTGTGAACCAAACAAAGTCCTTAGCAGTCAGTGACGTGTCTGTAGATCTACCAAGTTTAGTAGGCGAAGAAATGGCCAAAGAAGAGGCAAGTGTTCGCACTTTTCCTGCTAAATCAAACGAAGAGTCTGAAACTAGTAGTACATCTACTTTCCATCAGCCTGCTGAGCCAAACAGATCAGTGGGCGAACCAGAGCCCAAGTCTTCTACAGCTGACGAAGGTATTCCCGGCCAGACGGACTATTTTGTGCACAACGTCTGTCATGCTACGTGCACTATCACTTCTTCCATCGATCTTGGGCATGGACTATGAGATGTTTACATTTACTACAGTGCCTGAACTAGTTCCTTATCATCGACATCTACCACTTTATTAGGAGTATAATTATTAATTTATACGTGTAGAAATGACTGTCTAGTGATGATGCAGCTCTCGTGCAATATTATTATGATACTAAATCGTCACACCAGTGCTGCTTTGTTGTATCTCCTTCAAAATCATTGTGTAGATAGACCAAAATAGCACTGATGTCGCGAAATTCGTACATGAACAATACTCCGAATAATCCACGTTTCATGTATGTAGCTAGATGAGCAATGTATAGCACAATATGATATGCATGGCACCCGTATACTCTGCTTACTATACGCAATATTCTGATTTAAAAGCGATGACGTTTTGAATGTTTGATTTTACTATATCATGTTTTTGAAATAATTCATCACTTTCAGTTGCAGGAAACGGCACACCGTTGCATCTTCATGTTTCTTCGTTTCTTTTTGATAATATACTGTGTGTGTATACTACACTGTTGTTTTCACAAAGTGTTAATAATGTAATAATTTATGCAATTTTATACCACTTAATTACGAATCACATTTGAGCACTTCATTTGGATGATAAATACTGACCCTGAAACGTATTTTTTGTTTTAAAAAAAGACAAATTAATCATTGCAAAATAAGTCTCCAGATTTTCAGCTTTGCCTTAACTCCCACTTTCAAAATCATTCCAGAACAGACACGCCTTCCGTTATAATAGTAATACAAGCTCTACTCGAATTCGCTTTGAAAAAGAACAGATTTTCATATTTCTTGATTTTCTCCACTATTCATGACACTGACAAAAAATCTAAACTCACTTTATTTTGATTGTTAATACGAACCATAGGCCTACAAAATGTAGTCTTGGAGTATGCCTATGTTTCATGTTTGCAATTTAAAAATTAACAGTGTCAGGCTTTTCAACATTCTAGATTTTTTACTTTTATTTATGGACACCGCTTGTGCACTTCTATGGTCAATGCTGAATATTTACTTCCTTCAACACCACACACAGGCGTCAGTAGGATAACACCACAGTTCACGTTGTCATGGTAATATTGTTGTCACAATCACAAACACGATTGTCTTGGTCGATTTTAGAGGTTTACTTCCACAGACACTGCATCAGAATAATTTGCAAGCTGAGTGCTAATTGGATTTCTTAACAAATCAATACTCATTTTAGTCACTATCAATGACATAGATAGAAGGTTTGTTTCAGGTGTCTACTGACGGTTTTGCATGAACAATTTAACCAGAGTTTTTTTTGAAGCATTGATGAGATTACAGGCATCAGTTTTAATGGTTTTTATAGAATATTTCGCATTTTTTCGCCTTTGAATTTTGACATTTTCTTGATCAGTCTCAATTCTCTTTGGGTACAGGTTTACATTTTCAAGTTATGAATTCTTCCTTTTGCTTTCATTCAGATGTTTAAAATAAATGTACAAAACCTAAATATAGGGCCTATCACCCATCCGAAAATTTGCAAAGCTGAGTAATCCTAAATACTTTATATCCATTGCGATTTGGATAGGAAAAGTAACTACTGTTCACAAAAGGATGAATTCCATCTTTCTATATTCTATAGTATCTTTGCTATAAAAGTGATACATTCCAAATTTATTCTGCTCTGTATTTTACATCCTCTATGTTTTCCCTTTGATAATCATTGCAATCCTATTCCTATAGTTTTGTAAGTGTTCAAAAAGCAGCCTAAATAATCAAGATACTTATGAAACAAACAAAAAAGTTTTAAAAAAACCCACAAGAATAAACTCAGATACATGTAATAATAACGATAAATATAATAGCCGATTTGGATACCGATTTATCTCAAAGCTGTTTACAGCATTATCATGGATGCCAGATGCCATTTATAAAATTGTTCCTTCATTTTGTGTGTGTATGTATACTGATACATTGTCATTTTATTTGTGTTTCCAGTCCTTGCTGAGCAAGAGGAGTCTCTGTCTGAAAAGGAGAAACTTGTCACAGCTGGTGAGTACTTTCTTCTAGTCTCTTCATTTAGTTATGTCTAAGTAGTAGTAGTTTGAGTATCTACAAACATAATCTCCTTAACAGACTATCTATACGTATGTAGTATACGTGTTTGCCCCTTCAAATAAAATGCACGCCGACGTTGCGCGCCAAAGTCAGTCCGGAAAAAATGATAGATGGCTCCCATTGGCGAAAGAGATGTGGAAGGAAAGAACTGTCGTCCTTAGTAACACTGTATGTATTATAATACTGTAATGGCAACAAGTTTGCGTTGATTCTATCTATCTAATCATAAATCATTTTGAGTATCTCAATCGTTGTTAGTAAATAAGAATAAATAAACAAAAACTCTGAAAACTGCCGGGGTGTGGGTGGTGGGGGTGGGGGTGGAATAGTTGTAAATGAGAGTGAAAAGACAGTTGGAGGGGGGTGGGGGTGAGAGGATGGGTGTTCTATCTAGAAATAGCAAGAAAACAGCTATTGTCCTCTCCTGTTCGTAGAACGGGGAAACCCTGCTAGTTAATAATACATATAATAAATAACATTGAAGTCTGTTAACCCTTCTTTACTTTTGTAATGTTGCAGAAATTGAGAAGGAGGCTGAGTCTGATGAGGAGAAGAAAGAGATTTCCCCAGTGCCTCTGGAACAGCCTGTAGTGCAAGGTAAGTCTTTGAGAATGATAGTAATAATAATGAATGTCACTTATATAGCGCTCACCCCTCAGTCGGCTCTGAGCGCTTTACAATGACACTGTCCATCACTCATTCACACACCATCAATTAATGCAGAACACAATAAAAGTGCAGCAGATAATTAAGGAATACAGTAGGTCTACAGTAAAACACAAGCATGGTGACAACACACAAACATACATGTAAAGAAATATCCAATAGAAGTTTTACATTTTGTTAGATACATTTTCATTGAAGAGATGAGTTTTTAGGCGCTTTTTAAAAAGTAACAGCGAATTCATTTCTCTTTGAGACTGTGGCAAGTTGTTCCACACTTTGGGAGCAAAATACGAGAAGGATTGTTGACCTACTATTCATGGATACATACATCAATGTGATCAAATATTAGGCTGTGCTGCATATCATTGAGCAAGTAATTTTAGCTGTAGAAAACACCATACAGGTTAGCATTGTCATCACAGGTTTTGCCATAATTCAAAATTAAAGCCTATCATAACCCATTTGTCCCCCTACAAAATAATGAATGGCAGATAGGCACTGCTCGCTGTTGGCTTCAGCAAAGAGCGGAGCTCCTAACACCAAGGCATATTTCCCTGAGAGGGGATGAAAAGAATAATAAAGCTATTGCATCAGTCGTTCCACATTTTCATCGGTATGGACGACATCTAAGTTATCTATGAATTAAGTTAAAATATTGATCAAATAATTAGTAAGGAGTCTTTAAACTTGAAAATTCACTTTTCTCAAAATGCCAAAAATGTGACATCACATGTACCCTTCATATACAAAATACAAAAATACATAAAAAACCCTCACAAAAATTGGTATTTCAGAAGTCCAAGAAGAGCGTTTCGCACCAGTGATCAAGCAAGACCTAACGCCAATCTTCACCAAAGATGGAGGCCAGGCCAAGTTCGAGGCTGAGATCATTGGCATCCCCACCCCCAGTGTCACCTGGTACAGGGACGAGCAGGTCCTGCACCCCAGCGAGGAATTCGACATTGCTTACAGCGAGGAGAACATCGCCTCCCTGTACATCCACGATGTCCTCCCAGAAGACGCAGGCAAATACGTGGTGGTGGCCAAGAATGATATGGGCACCGCGACATCTACAGCCTCTCTTGAAGTGGAAGGTAGGCAACATAAAAGTATCTAAAACTAGCCGCAAGATTAATAAGATGATTAAGATGAATAACTATAAGCCAGAACATGGTAGCACAAAAGATAACATGAGAAGGGCTACCATAAAACTGTCTATTTTTCTTAAGGCAAAACTTGGCCTAGTTGATAATCCCTTCAATCACCTTATACCTGCATCCTCTCAATCCAGACACCCATATTATTAAATAGTTTACATTATGTATCAACACTCAGCCGCAGAGGTGAGCGACATTTCTCAAGAAGAAGTTTCGGGGATTGCTCAAAGAGAACTGAGGCCAAAGGTACAAGAGTCCAGATAAACAGACCTGTTTTAAGATTTGCCATAGTCCCTGTGTTTGTATACAGATCTAGAGATTTCCCTAAGAAAATCTTTGTGCATATTATTGTCGTTGTTGTTGCTATCAGGCACAATTTCTGAGCTATTCGTTCTTTAAGTGGTCCAATTATACCTACAGAGCCGTGGCAGCTTAGCTCTGCAACCACTAGACACCTCTGGTCCAGAAAAGCTACCAACAGACCTGTTTTTAAGATCTGCCATAGTCACTGTGTTTGTATACAGATCTAGAGATTTCCCTAAGAAAGTCTTTGTGCATATTAAATAGCTTACATTATGATACAACCCTCAGCTGCAGAGGTCAGCGACCTTTCTCAAGAAGAAGCTTCGGGCATTGCTCCGATCTTCACAATCAAACCAAGTTTCCAGACTGTGGATGAGAAAGACACTGCTACCTTCTCAGCAACCATCGAAGCTGTACCTCAGCCCCAGGTAATCATCACAAATTAATGTAAAGGTGCAGTAAAGTGCCATTATATATATGATCAAGTGGTCAGAGCATTGGCCTCATGAGTCAAAGGTCCGGGGTTCGATCCCGGCCGTGCCGACTCGCGTTGGATTTGAAATTTTTTTATTGCTTGATGCCCATTAACTCAAGCAAAGAGCTTAGAGCCGTCATAGAAATGAAACAAAAACAAACAAGTGATTCAAGGCTAAAGAAAAGGATGTACTCTGTAACGAATTAATATTGTTTACATAATTGACTCAGGGTCAGTTTGACCGGCATCACTTGTTTCATGTTTCGCTCACTAGAGCCTTTTAGTACTAGATCTACGCCTGTTTACACTGGAGCTTGTGACTAGAGGTTTCTCTAGACATATTACTAGTTCTAAGAATAGTTTTGGTAGTGACCTATTTTGGGTTGTTTATGCTTCGCTCTCATTGTAAAAGTTTCTCAAAGCTTCTTGAAAATATGACGTCAGCAGTTAGTCTGTAAATGAACTCCGTGACATACTCATATTTAGACAAATGAAATGTTGATAGAAAGTATACATAACTCAATTGAATGTGCTCGATGTCACACAGATTCTGTGGACCAAGGACAATGCTCCAGTCGAGGAGGACGCCAGGGTGAACACGTCTTTCACCAAGGACGGAGACACCTACCACACCAGTCTGGTGGTCAGCGATGCCACACCAGAGGATGCTGGGACTTTCAAGGTCACGGCCTCAAATGACATTGGAGAGGAGAGCGTCACAGTCTCCCTCATTGTTAACAGTGAGTGATGATACCCTGTTGTTTTTTTTTCTTTCTTTTTTTACATTTTTTATTTTCGACTTTTCACAATACAATGGTATGTGCATCCCAACATAGTGTTACACTCTCCCTCATTGTTAACAGTGAGTGATACCCTGTTGTTGTTTTTTGCATTTTTTATTTTCAGCTTTTCACAATTCAATGATATGTGTATCCCAACATGTAATACAAGGCAATAAGAAACGACACAATCCCCTTAATCATTAGATTAAGGAAGTCTACACATAAGGATATTGTATTTGTACGTGGGCTTACTGATGACATTTCATCCAATCAACCAATCATACATACAATTAAACATTAATAAATATACTTGCATTCTCTGAAAATAACTTAAGAGTTGCTGGGAAAAAAACACATGAGAGGAGGAGGTTGGAATATCTTCTTACACTCATTTCAGAAACCGAGGAAGAGAAGACAGACTTCCGGGACCAACTTAGCCAGGCTGAAGAAACTTTCGAAGATACACCTGATCAGCCACAGGAACCAGAACAAGTAGATTTCAGAGGTGTACTGCAGACTGAAGTGTAAGTTCTAAAGTGGAATGTGTGTGCTAGATTGTGCTAGATATGATAGCATGTTACAAACATTTCAGAGCTGTACTGCAGACTGAAGTGTAAGTTCTAACCAATTAGTTAGTGGAATGTGTGTGCTAGATATGATAGCATGTTGCTGATGCTAGTGTTGCTAACATGTCTTTTGTTAGAAGGCTTACTCTAAGGTATCAAATAACCCCCCCCCCCTCCTTGTTT
>JAUELK010122044.1:0-11767 GCA_031471215.1 Gastropteron pacificum
TCTCTCTCTCTCTCTCTCTCTCTCTCTCTGCGTCTGCGTGTCTATGTGTGCGCGCGCGCGTGTGTGTGTGTGTGTGTGTGTGTGTGTGTGTGTGTGTGTGTGTGTGCATAAAACTAGAATGATACTTAGGACATTCAACAGCAGGTACACATTGTTTTAAGTACACGAGCATGGCAAAAAATGACTTCATTGGTTCTGACCACAATGGCAACGGTAAAGATGATGATGATGATGACAATGATGACAATGATGATGATGTGGGTCCCATAATTGTCTCTCTCACACACACAGGCCTACTATTCCCAGTGCTGATACATTCTGTCAAAAGACATTGGCAGATCGAACTGAGTTTGAACATTTCATTTTGATCAAGAGAGAAAGAGAGAAGAAAATCATCTTCAATCGAGACAAGCCCCGTACTCTGGTAAAAACTTCCTATTCA
Organism: Gastropteron pacificum; assembly: GCA_031471215.1. Taxonomy (NCBI): domain Eukaryota; kingdom Metazoa; phylum Mollusca; class Gastropoda; order Cephalaspidea; family Gastropteridae; genus Gastropteron; species Gastropteron pacificum. The sequence goes on from JAUELK010122044.1 coordinate 443, forward strand.
CATTCAATGTCACTATGAAAACAAAAATAAAACAGAAAGTTAAAATGGACAGTAAATCTACTCCATGCCAAAGCTGTGATGCATATATAAACTGACTGTGATTCTTAAAACAGAAATCATTGTGTATACATAGAGCAAATACATCATCAGCTTGGTACACCAGAGTCATGGGTGAAAGTCTGCCAACACCAGTTGGCCTGAAACCTGAAAAGTTCACACCAAAAAGCCGGCAAGGATGAAACCGAATGTGAGCAAGCCTGAAGTACCGGCACAGTAGTATAGAGTAAACCAATGTAAAATGTACCATGTAAAAATGACAAATAAAACTTCACTCTAGATCAGAGTGATTGAGCCTAGGTCACAGTCAAACGACCGTTGCCACACTCTAGATGTTGTGATTCCACTAGGTTTTGGCCCCAAAATTCACCAGAAATACCCAGATAGTAGTAAAATAACACACCATAAGCCAGCATATTTTTTCCCCTCTTTTCAAAAAGGCGTCAAGATCGTAAAGTTCCCTTTGAAAGCCGACATGCCGGCTACAGCTGGCAAACTTTCACCCATGACCAGAGTATGGAGTTTTCCCTTGAAGTAAATTTAAAAATTGGTAGAAATGTTCCCAACTGCCTTTTGCCAGAGCATATCAGTGTTCACTTTTATTTTGGCCTATAAACAACAACAATAACAACAACAGGACAACAAGTCAGCATAAGGGGTGTATGTAGGGTGGTGGGGCGTTCTGTTTCTTCATTGTACAAAGTCTGTGATCTGTGACTTACGGTGGTTTGGAAACAAACAGTTTGTAGAAACAAACAAACAAACAAACACACAATGAAGGAAGAAGCGTGATGTGGCAAAATAACTGTTGCAGGCAAACTTGGCTTTCGTGTTTAAAATGGCATGCAAAAATATTATTACTCCTCCAACAAAAGAAATCATTCATCATAACACGTACAAACAAGCCCTGCACATAAATTTGTCACACTATGGTGCGACGTCACAAAAAATCTCATGACATGACATGTACAATGTACTGCAAGATTTGTATGATAATCGGGACATAGTTCTTGGTACATGAAATTATACTTACAATACAAGACAGGACAATACATGTTGGTCATTGTTCAAATCAAATTACAAACTGTCTGTACAATGGATAGATACTACAATACACAAACAAACACTTCAATTTGACACCAGGGGAAAAAACCCAAAGAAGACTTATATATGTTCCATCAATGGCCACAGTAGAATGCTTTTACATGAACATCAAATGTTCAACACCTCAATGTTGTTAGTTATATTTTGCCACCCCTATCCACACAACCAGAGCATACTACTAAAGGTGGGGCTCTGGGACCTAGGCACTAACCTCCGTCTCTGATAGCACGTTAGATTCCACAATACTCTGAACAAATCAAAGTGGTAACCAGCAGAATCTTACACTTACAGGGAAGCAATCGTTGTCCTTTCCCTCCTGGAAGGCAATGTAGGCTGTATTTCACTCACTTGGTCCATCAGCCAAATGGAGTAAGACTCAAGACTTCCCTCCCAGGGCCATGATTTCATTCATGCAGTCTTTGTACAGTTAAACACACACACGTTTCCTTGACACAACCAGGCCATAGACAGCATTAGTTATTATAATCTAATCTTCTCACTCACATTTCTAGGCTTAGATCTCTTTCAGTGAATCACCTAGAACGTTCACTGTCTGACGAACAGCTTTGTTGTTTTGTTCTCTGCTGTCTTTGTCATGAGTATGAGCCACGGTGGCTTCCTCGAACTTTCACTTTCACTGAAGTTGTCACCAATGTTGTTTGACAACAAAGTCTTTGAACACAATCATTCTCTTTTACTCTTTTGATGTTTTACCACTTCTTCCCGTAGAAGATTAGTTTTTAGCTTGACTGCTATTTAAATAGAGCAGCTTAGTTGTCGATTTTGTGACCATTTTGAACGGAATCTAGAATTCACAAGAAAGTGCTGAAACTTTGGTACAGTAAGTGCATGTAAGCCTACGCTTCCATGTGAAGAAAATAGAGAGAAAAGTCAAGTGTTTTTCCATTGAACCCTGTATATTGCCAAAACTTTCAGTAGCAGTGGCATCAATCATAAATGTCCCTGTACATTACTAATTTACTATGTATACATAAGCATACAATATCAAAAGGATTTCAGTTTGATTCAGGACAGACTGGATGTTACATTGTGTAACATAGACATATACAAACCACATTCACTCTATAACTATATATATGCATTCATATGTATGTAGACGTAACTAAAATATTTGCACCTGTTTTCATCTACAATTTAATTTGTACCTAAATTGGACGAATGTGTGGCTGAAAATCTTGTACAGTTCTACAAGATGTATCCGATTATGTCTACCAATCAGCAATCATAAGGAATATTCTGGATGAAATACCAAAACTTGTTTTTATTTAAGAAAGAAACATTCAGCCTGTCCTTTTCTAACACAACTTGTATTAAAGCGTAAACTCTTAAAACTTAAGACTAAAGTCAATCGCTATCATGCCCATGGATTTTGAGACTCCAGGCATCATCCATCTAACTGTCTGTAGTGTTTTGCTGAATGACATCAATAGACGGAGGCTGTATGACTTTCCTCCATGGTTCACAACCTTGCAAATCTGATTTCAGACTAAATCAAAATCTGAAGCACTCACATCCCTGAATACATCATCAGTCACTCACACCTGCCACACACAGAAAGCCTGCACAACAGCACAACCTGTACAGAGACATGTGAGCATTCCACACTGGCACCAATCTGATAAAACAAAGCAAGCAAGTCAAAAACAGAATGGTCAACAGATTTCTCCATCATACATGATGATGTACAGAAAGCAAATATTGTAGATAATGCCATGTCTATGTTAAGTTATCCAACACATGGTTTATACACAAGATGTAATGTATGAATAGGGATCATCAGTGAATGAATGACTGAATGAATGAATGACTGAATGAATGAATGAATGAATGAATGAATGAATGAATGAATGAATGAATGAATGAATGAATGAATGAGTTGTTAAGACTTTGAAGCAAAGTCCTATCTGCACCAAATGTTGACTTAAACTTGTGAATAAATAAAGAACCAGTGGACAGCCATGGCATGGAGCAATGCCCACAGCACAGAGTGCCTGTGACGACAGTGTGACTGACCCATGGAGGACAGTCTCTGTGACAGTGATGACACAATCTACATGTACTGCATGCTAGCCAAAGCTACTTAACTTAATGTTGCTGTGTTCACATTTCACATTCAAAGTGTTGGTCCTCAGCATTCCCCTCCTGCGGACATTTCAATGGTTGGTTACATAATGAAGATAACTGACGTCCTACCTCACAGAAAGTGAAATAGAATAGACGAATCTTTCCCTTGTTTGTTACCCACAACTTTCCACACCTCCGGCTAAGTGAAATGATTTGCTGAACGTCATTGTCCACACATACACACTAGATACTAAATACTGGATAGATTCTGATGGAGGAGTTGTAGAGAGAAAATGTTGGCTGCCTAGAGGTCTAGTAAGACATTGTCTTCTTCTCGTGTCCATATTCTACTGTCTATTGTTGGGTACAAGTGTAAGTAACATTATTTGGCGAATCTCTTCTTTCACACATAGATACACATTATTGGATGGATCTTGGATAGTTCTTGAATTGGAGTACAAAAATACTTGCTACTTGTTGTCTGATGAAATATATTTTCTTTTGATGTCAACATCTGCAAATTAAGTGATCCTGCATTGTTCTATTATTGTAATCATCACTAGACTTGGGGGATACACCTTGTTGCACCCTCAATAATCTCATTTCAGACAAAATCTGCACCATTCACAAGCATGCACACAGTTGTACAGGTCCAGCACAGACAAGTGAACACATCATTCTGTCAAGACTTTACCCTGTTGCTTGTGTAGCTAGCATTCCTCTCGTCATCAAGTACTGGGCCAGGATTATGCAAGCAGCAATCGTTATACACTCTTTGATGTCGTCATACAAAAGGTTGTACAGTTGCTTTATTTAAATTGAGATGTTGATGTGAACCAATGGAAGGACAAGTGGCTCTCCAGTGCTACACAGATTGTTCAGTTATTACAAATCATAGAGATAGTGTCAATGATATTTGTATATTGTGAAGATGGGCACCATACAACGAGTTCAGTCAGTCAGAGTGAGGCAAGACAAGATTTCTCTGTGGCCAGCAAGAGAAGCAAACTGGTTGCTCTAGGTACATGGGGCAAAGTCTGGAGCCAGGTTCAAACTTTTTTGGCCCACAGAAGTTATGGTACAAGGGGCAAGGTCTGTAGTAAGTGTGTATGTGTGTGTAAAATGTGTGACCATAGGGGCAAGGTCTGTAGTGTGTATATTGTGTGACCATAGGGGCAAAGTCTGTAGTAAGTGTGTGTATTGTGTGACCATAGGGGCAAGGTCTGTAGTAAGTGTGTGTATTGTGTGACCATAGGGGCAAGGTCTGTAGTAAGTGTGTGTATATTGTGTGACCATAGGGGTAAATAAGTAGAGCCAGGTTCAATATTTTTTGGCCCACAGAAATTATGGTACCAGGAGCAAGATCTGTATGTGTATGTATATTGTGTGACCATACTGGCAAAGTATTGGGGCCAGGTTCAAACTGTGATGTTGCCCACAGACGTTCTGGTAATAGGCAGGGGCAAGGTCTGTAGTAAGTGTGTCTGTGTGTGTGTATATTGTGACCATACTGGCAAAGTATTGGAGCCAGGTTCGCACTGTTATTGCCCACAGAAATGATGGTAGGTATGGCACAAGGTTGAGCATTCCTCCTAGTATAGGCACTGAGGAGACTTGTGAGAAGCAGAAACAGGTGCACACACCAAACATGGCCGCACTTCTAGTTCCACACCTTTTTGTATATAATAACAAGACTCTCTGTTGTGGTTGTGGTACTACTGCTTATGTTAGAGAAAGAGGAAGAAAATCAGAGTATAGCCACAATCACAGGAATCAACACACTACATAGACAGTGCAATAGTCTTGTATCCTCTCATACATTACATAGTATATAAAATGATCCTCTTATTTCTAAGGGAAAACAGGGTTGTTTTTTTACCCTCAAAATTGCAGAATGCACACACAGAAGAGCTGAGAAGTATTTTTCCTTTCAGAGATTGGGGATTTCTAATTGATAAAAAAACACATTGAAAACTTAAAAAAACATTCTGTGTTGAATAATCAAAACTTTTCATTCAAATTATGACCTCCAGGGACACAAAAATGTAAAATAGTCATCAAGAAATGTTGCTATAATGAGTTGTTGCTTTTGTTGCTTAAACAAAATTTTAAGAACAGACGAACATGACCCTGACTTAACGTCATTGGCAAGAAAGTGAAGGTTTACCCAAAGTTCATTAAAATACACAGAAATAGTGGCGTACAATAACCATGGATGCATTGGACCATGCCAATACAATAAAAATGATGTTGATGCTTGCTTATACTTATAAACAGAACAAAGAACACAATGCAAAGAAAACTAGAACAAAAACCTACACTACCAAATTTCAGTGTGACAAAACACAACAAACAGAGACACCAAAGTACAGCTGGAAGGAAGTGTAGACACAGTCTAAAACTCTCCATTGTGTCTGATCCTCATACTTGTAGCACATTCTTGATGAATTCATGAAAGCCTCTACATGACTGCCATGTGTCAATCAATATGATCATAACTAGACTCCAAGAACATTTGGGACTCATAGCTTAAAACAAATAGTTAATAGACAAGATGGCCAAACACATTGAAAGTTCAGCACATACATAAATACATACATGTAGACTACTTCATTTTGATTGGAAGAAAAGAATCATGAAATATTTTTTTTCCGTTCAAACTGAAATTTGACAAAAGTGGAAGTGCAGTCCCTTCACTTGAACCCTCATTGAGGCCTAGCTAGACCAACAATAACATAATAATAATAATAATAAAAAAAAATTAAAGGAAAAGGGGAAAACTTAGACAAGAAAAACTCTACACAAGACTTATCACAGGCTATAGAAGCAAGTAAGTGTAAGAAACCAGTGAGCTGCACACACAGTGGTGACAAAGTGAGGAAATAGAGATCACAAACATTTTATATAAATATCATAGCAAAAAGAACCCCAAACAAGTCATCAACAGAACTATGTAGTAGTATAGTAGTAGCAACAGACCATAAAACTGTCAACATTCCAGTCACTACTTAATGCCAACAGTAATTCTCTAGGTGTAGAGGCATTAAAAAACGTGTAAATGGTTTCTCCTTAAGTACATAGCTAAAAAGACGTTTGGCAAATTGTTCCAAAATAAACCAGATGGTGACTAAAAACACAAGATTTTCCTCACAACAAAAATGTATTTAAATTTAAATTTCAAAAAGAGTGGTGTGGTTTTATAAAAAAGGTGACCCTTTGGTGATCAAGAAATAATACTCTGGTCTCTACATAAAGTCTTACACTGATCAAGATGATGTGAGATGTAGTGAGAAAGATCAGAAGTGTCATTTTGTCCTTTTCAAAAATGTCTCTTCAGTAAACCATGATGGGATCCAGAACAGACTGAATTCTTCCAACCAGGTAAAATGAGACCATAGTTGACAGCATTGACTATGCAAAGCACATTGAGCTTTCGGTGGAGCCAGGAATCTTTCACATAAATGTAATCCATTGTTATTCAGTTATTGATGAGAACTGGGTACAGTGGTGGGTAGGGCCTATCAAACAGTCAGTACTAAAGGACGTGTGTGTGTGTGTGAGTCATAAACAAGACAATCTTGGTGCCAGCCAAGCCCATGGAAGGAGAGGAGATGAATACAGCACCAATCTAAGTCATCATGGAGACATCAAGATGAGGGCCAGTTGTGTGGACAAGACTTTTGTCACATTGCTCACAAACCTACAAGTTGTGTGGACAAGACATTTGTCAGCATTGCTCACAAACCTACAAGTTGTGTGGAAAAGACTTTTGTCAGCATTGCTCACAAACCTACAAGTTGTGTGGACAAGACTTTTGTCAGCATTGCTCACAAACCTACAAGTTGTGTGGACATGACTTTTGTCAGCATTGCCCACAAACCTACAAACTAGCAACTTCACAATTTCTTCATAACTTCACAACATGGTCTTCTTCAAGAAATCAAATATATGAAATAAGGAAAACAAAATGTTCATATCCTAGAATGAATTATTACGATTTATCAATAAATCATTATCAGTTGATAATGACTACAGCAGCCACTCATTTCTAGTAGTTATATCAGGTTCAGTCTTCCTCTTTGCTCTCTTTGGTCCTTTCACATCTCAGCACTCAAGAGTTGACTCCCACAGTGCAACAAGACAGGACAGTATTCCACCCTCACATTTGTCTCCGATGTTCTGTCAGTCCAGGCTTTGCTACAACCTTACTGTTGTACCAGCAAAGTTCGTATCTTGTCTATGTCCGTATCTTGTCTATGTCCCAAAAGAATCTACAGTTCACTTCTAGCATGGAAGATTTGTGCTGTATTATAAGCTAAATTCTGTACCATCTGATGGAAAACCTACTGGAAGATTGGTCCTGAATCCACTAAGTTCTCTAACATCCAATGCTGAATCTACAGTTCACTCCCGCTAAGGAAGATTCCTGTTGCATCAGCTTCACTATGTAATGCCCCATTAGAATCTAGAGTTCACTGCCCCAATGGAAGAAGAAGGGACACTGTTCTATGAGGGTGTGCAAAATGTCTTCAGGTATCTGTCCAATGTAAAATCTAGAGTTCGCTGCCCCCATGGAAGAAGAAGGGACACTGTTCTGTGTCTGTGTGTTTTTCAATGTCTTCAGGTATCTGTCCAATGTAAAATCTAGAGTTCGCTGCCCCCATGGAAGAAGAAAGGACACTGTTCTATGAGGGTGTGCACAATGTCTTCAGGTATCTGTGAGCCTTGCACCATCTTCTCATAGGTGTTGAACTGAAGTCTCATCAGGGTGGGCCACCAACACTTGGCCAGGTTGCGACTGGTCATGTTGTTGTGGTCCTGGTGTTCTGATACCCTGGCAGAGACAGAGAGAGAGAGAGAGCATTGTTATTGTATAGTGACTATAGTGTTAGACTTCAAACATTAGAAACTATTGTTGTAATGAATAGATAATCATTGTATATTAATTGTCTGTTCATTTGTCATTGTAGTGTCCCCTTAATGTGCACATGAAATTGTAGCCTTTGTATTGTCCCTCTTCCGTTGTCCCTCTTCCATTGTCCGTGCAGTGAGCAGTTGACCAGTGCACCTGTCCTCAGACAGTCGTGGCTAATGTTGACTAAAAGACCTTATAAAATCAAAGTGCAATCTGTTTATTGTGGTTTCCATATATCATAATTGTGTAGTGAAAGCTTATAGCTGGTCATGTTCTTGTGGTCCTGGTGTTCCGATACCACGTTCAAAGATGGAGTTGTTACAAATTAAACTCAAGAGATGTTTACAACTTGCCAGCAAGAAGGTGTTCATAGACTTGAATAGCAAGTTTAATATGCTTAACTCTTTGAATGGAAAAAAACCATGTATTTCTGTTGTGGAAAACATTTCCAAGTTTTCTATCAGCAACATGTTAGTAAGAAAACAACAATACTGACATTACTGCAAATGTTGCTGTTATAACAGTTATATCTGCGATGCATCACAAAAGAGTTGAGAGCCTGCTTGAAATGCACCTAAGAATGAATTTTGGCATCATCAAATTCTTACTTTATTTTCTATGCCTGGTTATTAGAAACGTATAGATTGTAGACAATTATACACGTAGTACTAAAAATCCACAAATTGTGGTGCCAACTTTACATTCAACACACACTGAGTAAAAGCCACTGGTGACCACAATATTAGTATGTACACAATCCGTCAAGCCTGTACACAGGTACACTATGGGGAGGACAGGGATTTGTTACATTTATAAATTCATCTTATCACTACACACTGCCAGTTCCACCTGCGTCAAGACATATTTCACTCTGGCCTCTAAAACAGCTGATCCATCCAAGAATACATTATTGTTATTATTACTATTTTTACTTTTATTATATTTCTATTATCATTATTATTTATTTATTATTATTATTATTAATTCTTTATTATTATTATTGTTATTATTATTATCAATTATTTCTTCTTATTATTATTTTGTCTCCTTTCCTGAGAGGCAGGCTTTTCAGTGTAACCACCAATGTGTACTTACACGTTGAGATGTGAGATGAGATATTTGAGGACCTCCAGGTTCTGGCTTGGCAGTTTCTTGATCACACCTCTCAGCATGATCAGGCGACTACTCTTGTCTGTCATTTCTGTCACACAGGCAGGCACAGACACAGGGGAAAATTACAAGTAAGTATTAGGAGAGTGTCATGACCTTTTACAAAAAGTGTGATGAAAAAGATACACGCACACAGAAAGTAATAGAATATAACTAGAAAAATATATTTTACAAGACCAATACACATATATGCATGTATGAAAATTATGATGATGGGAAAACATCCTTCATAATTCCTGTAAGATTGTCACGACATAATATGCTGCATGCTGTATACCATTTCATTTCCGTTTTAAAGGCTGACACAGTGAAGGGTAGTTGGGTAGATTTCTATACATTTTTCTCATCACGTTTAACTAAATGTGTTTTCTCAGTTCCAGCCTTACATTGTGTCAACAGCCTGAAGACATTTCACAACTTCAGGTGAAAACTCTACTACCAGAACCTTTGAGAATCCACTGTCCGTGATCATGATAACATGAATAAGTGACTTAAAAATAATAATAATAATAATAGATAGAATTTATATACGGCTTTTCCCCACTTCACAGTAAGCTCAAAGCACTTCAGCCACTATTACCCTGACAGACCTGATGCACTCGAGAGCCAACCTCCTGGGAGGCATACTGGTCATGCTGTTGGTCGGCGCCCGGCGCTCATACCAACATACTAACACAATCTTTCACTGTCTATAGCCGAGTACCCATTTTACACCTGGGTGAGGTGAGAAAGTTGTGACAAAGTACCGTTTTCAAGAGTACACCTGGTGGTGGATAAGAAAACACTCTCAAATCCAAATAGAGTCGGCACCAGTATGTAAGTTTACTTTCTTTATGAGATGATGTAAATAACGGTTTAAAAAAAAAAAAAAAAAAGACAGTGAAAACGCAGTATCCACTACACAGAGAGAATGTTCATACAGAATATGTAAACTAGTGAAAGAAATCGAAGTCTGGGACAACAACAGCAGCCTAGCTATACAGATCAGAAAATAAAGGTCTGTTGAGGCAATGGAAGAAAGATAAAACAAACACACCATTACAAGGTAAAACATAACAGAAATAATATTTTCTATACTAAACTATGTGGATCTATTTAACCAATATTTTAAAATGTTCAGAAAACAAAACAAAAACATGTTGAGATCATGTTCAAACCAAGTACAGATGACATGACATGGGGGACAGAGAGGTTGGGTTTGATTGTTTTTGTTGTTGTTTCAAAGTTAAAGATAAGATTAATGTAAGTAAGTTCAACATCACACCACCATGTGAGAAAAAAATAAATCTTTACAACATTTTTAAAGTGAGGTACAGACATCAATGCTAAGGGGGTAGAAAGGTTTATGGATTTAAAGTTAAAGGTACAAATCAAAATGAGTAAATTCTAGATCACATCTCATTCCAGAGCACAACAGAATAGTACAGTATCTATTCTGGAGTAGGGATAAAACTGAGCAACTGAGTACATGAGAGGAAAACGAATGAATACCAGCGAACACTTGGAAAGAAAACTGTCTAATTCAAACAGATGGATGAATATGAAATAGAAATAGAGAGCTACAGAGTGTTTCTTTTGCTTCAAAGTTAAAGGTAAGAAATCAAATACGTCAATTCAAGAGACACAACAGAATGGTTCTACTAATCTACTTTGAAGTAGGGATAAAACCAACTGAGTACAGAGAGAACTAGTATAAAACCAACTGAGTACAGAGAGAACACAACTAGTATACTACAGAAGACACCGTCACCTGAGCTAGCAGGTTTTCTCTCACACACTGGAAGACAAGGGAGAGTGCTGGAGTTAAAGTCTGGACTGGGCTGATACAGTATGTAGGCTGACACAGTATGTAGGCCTATACTTTACTTGTGATCTGTTTGATTTTCTTCACTGTATCACTTACATGATTTATATTGAACTGCCATGCATTATGTTTCGTTTATGTTGATCTAGTCCAACATGTGTGGTAGTATTATACTCCTTTACATGTACTA
>JAUELK010122152.1:0-11765 GCA_031471215.1 Gastropteron pacificum
ACACACACACACACACACACACACACACACACACACACACACACACACACACATACACACACACATACACACACACTTAAAACACATGCATTGGCTAACACACGCATGCACATAAATGATTAACAAAACTTTGACTTAAACAACACAAAGTTACCAATAACAACACACACTTAACAATAAACAACTCAAACTTAACAATAACAACACAAACTAAACAACACAAACTTAACAACACAAACTGTACAACACAAACATAGCAACACAAACTTAAGCTTGAGCCAAAGACTACTATACTATAATATAGTAGTCTTCGGCTTGAACTCAAACTGAGCCTTGCACTTTGTACCTCCCCGAAACTGTACTCACTCCCTCCAATACCCCCCCCCCCCCCCCCACACACACCTCTGAAGATGCTCACGGGCATCGCACGTGCGTCCTGCCTGACTGGCGAATGAGTGGGTAGAATGAGGGCATCCATCCATTACTACCACCACCCCTATTAATATTAATTAGTATCACAAAAAACTTTCATTTATTTTATAGCACTTTCTCCTGATGCAACTGCTCGTTTCTTTCAACAGTGTCATTAATACGGATGGTTTTGGTTGTATGTCATTGTCATTTCTGCCGTCTATACCTTATGCCAAGCGGGGGTCGGTGTGTTTGAACACTCGAACGCACTGGATACAAAAAAAAAACACCAAAGAAAATTTTGAACTCCATTAACATCAAGAAAAAGAAATGCAAAAAGAAAAATGTTTCTCTTATCTAACACTAACAAAGGATTCATTACAGGCAGCCTCGACAATGTAAAAAAAAGCAAAAAGCAATATAAAATGTACGTAGCTAATTAACCTCGTATGCAGGAAGCTACAAATGGCATGGTAATGTTTGGAGGGAATCATGGCAACATTGTGCTTGTGTATCTAACTAACACACAAGATACACAGGTCGAGAGTCTAACACATGATGTCATCTTTGTTGAACACGTTTAGGCGTTTTGCTTTGAAGTACCGGTACAATAAACTTTAGCTCTAGGCCCTAGAGCTCTAGTAAGCGACCACCTGGCTAACCTTGACAGGAATCTAACCTGACACATCTCCTTCTTCCTCTATTTTTCTTCTTTTTTTTTCTTCTTTTAAATTACGTTGACGGTGAGAATTCCTTTCCAAATTGTTGAACTCGGGGTCTAACAACTCGGAATTGGGTTGTTTTGCTTAGGGTCAGGGATAGCTTTGTAACAAAACAAGGCTGTTTCGCTCCACTCGAATTGTAAGTGTAAACCACCTAGGAAGATTAGCCTACAACCATTGGTTGAATTCGATGTCAATGTCATAGGCCTTGTAGTCGACAGCACACGACTGCGTGATCACCATGTGGCAGTGTACCGACAGAGACACGTGGCCTCATGCTTTCTGGGAGACGCCGGTTTGTCAAGTCCACTAGCCTGCGTAAGAACGATGATGTATCTCGACATAAATCCAAGGGAATATATTATCATGTAATACAGCTAGTATTAGTGTTCTCCTTGCCAAGGCCGCCTGTCAGTGCTTTAGGGTCTACAAGTACAAGGTATGACATGAAAAGAGGAACGTAGTCCCTAATTTCTAATGATCATTGCCTTGAACTTAAACGCACGCAGCTCTCTCGACTTCTTTGTTTTTCCTTTTCCTTTTCTTCGACAACTACGCAGTTTGATACATGTACAATCAGTCACTGGGGATGAAAGAAAAGTGATGCTTTGGAGCACACTTGACCTCTGAAGAACATTAAAGTACAAATTGCGGTCAAATCGGCCCACGTAAGTAATGAGACAGTTGTCAATGCAAACAGAGAGCAAGTTATATTTGTCTTCCTTATCTCTATTAGTCAGGGGAGAAAAAATGGCAGGTTGAACAGACAAAAACAAAACAAGAGCAAAACAAAACAGCAACAATAGAAAGAAAATTCAACAAAAAAAAAACAAGTAACAAATGTCTCTCTCGGAGAACAAGTGGTAGGATGAAGCTTTTCTACCAGTTTTCTATGTAGGCCTATATTCTTCTTCGTCATTTGTTCTTTACATTTTACTCTCAACAGAAAGGTCGACTGAAATAGGCCTAGGACACGTCGTCTATATTACATGTACAAACAATGGGTCCATTTCTTTGTATCCAGACTGATAGAATATCAGTGATCACTGACCATATCAGCTTTATCTTCCAACACAATAATATGATGCTCAGTAGGTTTTCAATATTCATATCCAAGCTACCCGGTACATCCAGGCGTAAAGCTATGATTTTATTTAATTCTAACGATTATCATGGCGCTGCCACGTGGTCAACTCATAAAATACCGGTACCCGAGATACACTTGTATGCGATATGGCAGTTATATATTAATTCTGATCGCAGACCCGAACGAAAAGTGATATAATTACACCATAATACTAGGCCTATTTCATAATTATTTTATACCCAGGACACCGATGACAAGTAATTAGATCCTAACATATCAATATCAGTAGACCAAAAGAGATGCAGCAGATTTTGTTCTGTTTCTGTTGTAATTTAGTTAGTTAAACAATAAATATGTTAAGAAATTGTAACAAAATGTAAACAGGGCACAAACTACTGTGTGTACCACAGGTTAAACAACAATGTCTAAAGAAGAGGTTTTTTTCTCTATCTCTCGTATATCCCGGGTAAACAAAACACAACCATGTAGGGTGCTACTCCTGTTAAACAAAGAATCGCAAGGTAAAAAGGAGTATTCTCTCTCTCTCTCTCTCCCCACCACCTCTCTCTCTCTCTCTCTCTCTCTCTCTCTCTCTCTCTCTCTCATGGTACAAACTCGTGATCAAGCTCGTAAAAGCGGAAGCAAAGCGTGTCTCGATCAGCTGGGCTTGTTTACCACATCAGCTGATTCCAGTGGACAGTGCGAGTGACCTCGAAATTCGAAAACTGGGTTGTAAAGTTCACACTAGGTTTAGCTACTTCAGCAGTTCTGCTAAGTCGGTTCCAACCTATTTTACAGCCTGCACTACAACTATTCGATAATCCGTAAGACTGTATATTCGTAAGAGGGAGACCGGTTACCTGGGTTTAGATAATAAGGCAAGGGTCAGCTGCATGTTGGTTATCAACGGTTCTCTCTTCTTCACCGACTTTCGTGTTCATGCTAGAACTGACTCACTGCGCATGCTCGGTGACCTCGACTGCTTTCTCGGCTAATCAGAGGCGGTTTACTTTATGGCAGCGGTTGTAAACAACACGGTGTTGGAAGAGTATAAATCCACGTCTTCCACATGTGGAAATCAGAATAAGCAACTACCAGGTCGACGGTAACACATTAAAAGAAAACCCGAAAACCTATAACTACAACAATCAACATTGGACTTAACTGAACTGAGCTGAACATAAGTTGTTCTACGGAGCTGTGTATTGATAACATCATTGAGCGCAGCATCCATTCTTGAAGTTCTTCTTACTTACGCTACGTCAAGACAGACTTGACTCTTGACAAGAACTAGCCTAAAGAACATTGAACCTTTTGATTTTCATAAAGGGGGAAAAAGTGTTTCCATTCACAATGAGAACAATTCATGAACGAGAGGGAAGTGAGGAGTCAGATGGATATCAGACCGGTAGGAAAACAAGTGTTATAATTTTTTATGAAACGGTAATTTTTGCTATCCTTAATTTACGCTGAATGGAAAATAGCCGCTATCTACTCATCATTGCTTTAATTAAAAAATTTTTTTTTTAAAAGCTTGTCACATGAAGCTAAGTACTTTAGTACTTGGTAGTTTCCGTAAGAATGCTAGCAAGAGCAGTTTTTCTCTATCGAAATATTGGTGCCTGGCACAAAATAGGGATATTATATTTAAAGTATGCATACAAAGCACGCACATTTACGTTATCCTTTCACTTTCGTCTTTGTCTTCACAGATAATTCTGATGTTTCCATGGGATCCGACAACGTGGATTCAAATGATGTACGTATGCTACTTTAATTTTTAAACTTTTCAAGATTTTATTAGAGTTTGATCAGTTTTGACGATGTTGATGTGTGCTTAGAAAAGTCACACTAAACTAAGTATGTCGTCTTCAAAGAGATTCTCTAGGGAAAAAGAAATGAAAAAAAAAAGTTCGTCAAAACCCAAACCTAATGGGAATTATACACCGCTGGAGCGGAGATAATTATGACAGGTCTATAATATCCATGTCCTGGTGGCAATAGCCACACCATAGCCTAGGCCTAGTTCAAAGCCTTGTTGTTTCTATTTGTATATTTCGCGGGATCAGTTCCGCGAAATAAGGTCACCGCAGTGTAAAGGTCATGTTTGTATTTTTGTCCTCACTCGAGGTCAAATTCTCAAGATCTAGAATTTAGTTGTCTGGACCCGAATGACAATCTTTGAAGGGTCAATATTGAGCCCAAAGAGACTAGATTGGTATCTAGATTATCTAGACGTCTAGATCTAGTCTAGATTAAACTTCTTTGTCCTTGGCTTTGGTGGACAGTTATTGACACTAACTCGACTAACTGAACAGGCTAGACTAGGCCTCTAGATCTATCTCTTTATCTCATCTCCATCTTCTAGGCCAGCAGCCTTTGAGCTTTATGCCATGTAGATTTAGCAATAAGTGGACGCTTCTTAAGTTTTCCATGGTGCTATAGACTAGAGTGTCTAGCTGTCTATCATCAAGACATCAAGAAAACAACAACAACAAAATAATCTAGATCTAGCTAGAATAGATCTAAAATCTAGATAGATTTATAGTTGGTTGCATAGATCTAGGGTCTAACCGAAACGAACTGTTAATGTTAAGATAAATAAAGCATGGGATTCAACGTCATTAGGTGGATTCTGGCCTGTAGCTCTAGTCGTAGTTTGACCATTCACAAATGTCAAGGATCTCTTGGGAGAACTCCTCTTACTAATAATGAAACCTCTAGATCAATATCAACTAGATCTAGTGCTAAATCTAGATGTTGTGCAAGAAATGCTACTAATACTAAAGACCACTATGATGACACTTGTGGCACTAATTTTACAAGGCATGGATGCAGTGTGTTATATCAAAGACAAAGTAGATCTCGACTACTCAATTCTTGTCTAGAACTAGAAGTGAAGAGGTCTATCAGCTGTGCAGGCACATTGTCCACCAAAACAAGTACAAGAAGCCTAACAACCAATTCAAAAGGAGATAATTCAGGCGTTCTGCAGGTTGTTTATAATTTATTTTATTTTACAGACCTCACTATAACTATGTAGATCTAGTCCCTAGTTAAAGAATAGATGGATTAATAAGGAAGCTTAGAATCTAGACCTAGTTATTTATGCTATAGGCCACTATATGAGATTTGGTGCATTTCTAAAGAGTCAAGTTGTGAGTGAGAATTTTCATAACAGACAAGCGTCTGGAAGATTGTAAAATTGAGGATTGTGATAACAAATTTTAATAGAGCTATATGAATGAATGTTTGACAGTGACTATGATAAAGAGGTCTGTTCTATGCATGTACATTGAAACAAGGAAAGTATGAAGAATCTCAATGATTTGCTGGTTCTTGCTTTCTTGTTGTATGGTCTCTGTACATTGTTTTCTTCTAAACAAATTTCAGGTAAATTTTGGAATCCTGTTTGATGTGGATGGAGTCTTAGCAAGGGGCAGCTCACCTCTAGACCCAGCTAAAAAAGCCATTGACAGACTCAAAGACTCTGAAGGGAAACTGAAGGTCCCTGTAGCATTTGTCACAAATGCTTGCAACAGGAGTCACGACAAAGCTCGGCAAATTGGCGCCTGGTTTGATGTCGATGTGTCTCCAGAACAAGTCATCCATGCACCAACCCCAGCAAAACTATTGACAGATTTCCATGGGAAACACACACTTGTTATTGGCCAAGAGCATCGTTTGGAAATTGCTGAAGAGTATCCTTTTATACTTGTGGTTGAGTTTGTTGTAATTATACTGTTTAAACATCATTATATTATACTCAAACATTGGTACAAAGCTCATTTTGTAGACCAGTCTCTAACTTTACAGTACAGCATAGGCCTATTGTAATTGTTACCCTGAAAGAAGTGGTTATTCATCACATATATATTCAAAGCACTTTGTAATATTTCACACTTAAAAAAAATGATAAGACAACTAAACAAACAATTTATACTGTATTCTCTTTTCATCCTCCAGTGCTATTGTTGACTTTGAAAGAGAAAGTTAATAAGGACAGACTAATGATTGAGCAGAACTTGCAATTCATAAAACAGTAGCAATAAAAACATTTTTGTCATCATGTTTTGTTGTTACTCGAAGGGTTATGTTGCCTTAACTTATCTTTAGTCTTGGTTTCACAAACTGCTGCACCGTAGATGATGTGAAGGAGGCTTATCCCCTCCTGGATATGGTGGATCATGAAAACAGAGTCAAAGTGGTGAGTCTTGTTATTGACAGGGCCCTAGAGATCAAAGCACATTGTCACATTATTAACCATAAAGAATGAATTTACACTAGTATGGTGTATGTTCCAAGCATGGAGAGTTCAGCTAGACATCTTGATTTGTTGAAAAGATCAACAACAAAATCAGCATCAATTTTTAACTGTATTGTTAACAATTTACAAGTGAATAAAAAAGTATCTATATTTCTTCAAGAAATGGCCTTTATGGACAAGTTTCCAAAGAATTATACGGTTCTTGTGAAATCTTTTTCTCTTTGACTGATTAGTTTTTTAGAATAAGTTTTTGGGTATATTTACAAATTTTCTTTAGGGGGTACATTGTCATTGTTTAAAAAAAAACCCAACAACCTTCAAGAGATCATTATTAAATTGTATGTTTGATTTGTATTTCAGGCTAAACATGGATACACAGAAAATCCAGATTTCCCCAAAGTTGATGGTGAGTCAAGAATCTTTCTCTTTCCTTCCACTTAATGACTTCATCATAATATTTATTATTGTAAACGAAGAGAAGAAATTGTATAATGTGGCATAGACGCTGTGTTTACTGAATATTCATGCTCCTTGAATAAAATGAAAAGTCTTTAACCTCAGAAAACATTGTTTGAAATGGAATACATACTCTTTTCCCCCCAAATACAGAGTTTCATAGTGTGTAAACGCTCTTAACTATGGGTGATGGGATTGACATTTGTTCTTTTTCTTTCAAGACTTTGCATGAAAGAATACACTGAAGGTGTATGAATTCACTCTTTATTTACTATTATTATGATGATGTAGTAATTCTCATTTGTATAGCACATTTCCTGTCTCATGACCGAATATTTAATTATATTGACAGACGTAATTCATTCCAAGCCTTGTCAATCTCTCTGGAGGCATACAGGTCGACGACCACACCAACATACCGACAAGATCTTTCACTGTCTATAAATTGGTACCCTTTTCACACCTGCATACCTTGAGAAATATGTGACAAAGCATTTTTACCATGAATGTACTTGGTGGTGGTTAAGAAAATACTCTCAAATTCAAACCGAGTCATCGCAGCTGGGATTTGAACCCCGGACCTTGTGACTCGAGAGGCCATTGCACTGACCACTAGACCACCAGATTTACTATATGTTTGTTCCCTTTTTTTCTCCAGTCATCCTGTTGATCGGTGAGCCATGTAGATGGGAGATGGACCTCCAACTCCTCATCGATCTCCTCTTGACCGAAGGAAAGCCCACGCACGCTCCCAGCAACCCTACCTCTGTCCCTCAAATCCCCGTCATTGCCTGCAACATGGATCTGGTCTTCATGGCCGAAGCCTGTATGCCCAGATTTGGCCATGGCGCTTTCCTGGCCTGTCTGGAGGCCCTCTACTCGGTACGAGACAATTGTCAATTTATATTGCATATAAAATGCACTATCGGGGAAACATGCTTTATAGATGAACCTTATTATTATTATTATTATTATTTTTATTATTATTATTGTTATTTATTATTATTATTATTATTATTATTTTTAATATTTTTATTATTATTATTATCGTCACATTCATTCTTAAGACACATGAGGGATACAGTATTATTATGACTCTCAAAGGATTTTTCATTAGTGAAAATGATGGTTGTGTTATAATTTTGCAATCTTAATATATGTATTATGAATTTTGATAAAAACACACAAACACACGAAAAAACAGCAAAACACCACCCTTGCTAGCGTGTGAAATTATGTTATTTGTTATGTTTTTACAGAAAATTGTGGGCAAGGACCTCCAATACAAGAACTTGGTGGGAAAACCATGTGAGATCACATACAGATTTGCCGAGCATACAGTCACAAAAATTGCCAAACAGATGGGAGTGAGGAAGCCATTGAAGAGACTGTATTTCTTTGGGTGAGTACGATAGAATTTGATTCTTGATGTGAAAAGTAGTCATTCTTTCTGTCAACTATCAGTATCTTCGCATTCAATGTTCACCGCTGCCAAACATCAAGATCCAACAGTCTTTCTCCCCTTTCCTCCATTCAGATTATCTTTGTGGTTTCAAGTCAAGAGATATACATGTACTTACATCATTTTGTACTGTTCAGATGGGGTTTTGTATTCTTCAGTATGTTTGAGGTCTCTAGATTGCAAGAAGAGTTGACTACCATTGCTGTCCTTTTTATGATTATGACTTCTCTCAATTCTTTATCGCCATGACACATCTGAAACACAACTAGAATTTCAGCACCATATCTCACATTTTTGAAACAAAACTGTCATGGTACTTTCTCAGAAATGCTTCTTACCTCACTCCTAGTTTTATAAGTTTTATATTCCTCTGTTAACATTCCTTTGTTGGATATGCTGAAAAGATTGAGAGAACTGATTATGTTTCTCCTGCCTTTTGTTATGTAGATGTTTGTGATGGTGAATGAGAGGCGTTTGTGTGTAACTGAGGCGTGCAAGTTCTTAAAATACAATGTAAAGCGCTTTGGGCCAAGCGCTATATAAATGATACGCATTGAGCATAATATGTTTTACATCTGGAAATGCGCACAAGAAATGTTATAAATTATTATGTTGTTATTATTATTATTATTATTATTATTATTATTATTATTATTATTATGATGATGGAATGTCCTGACTTGACGTGTGTTTTTTTGTAATTCGCAGAGACAACCCCAACGTGGACATTGTCGGGGCCAACCTGTACGACCGCTACATCAAGCACAAGGACACCAACGGCAACGCCTTCGACCTCCCTGTCTCCCGCCTGATCCCAAACAGTGAGAACCTCTTTGAGCAGACGGTGGAGGCGTGTCACAGCGTGCTCGTGGGCACTGGCGTGTACAAACACACAGAAGACTCTGAGATCGTCGTGTCACCCGAGAGGAGAATGTCCATGCCCAACCTCCCCCTGAAGAAAGATTCCGTCTACCACGGCCATCGAGACATCGCACATGAGCCAGAGCTCTCCATGCCCCACAAGTATGTCCACGATGTGTACGAGGGGATAGACTACATCTTCCGGAAAGAAGGCTTGCACGCACATTGATGCTTCTGCTGTATATTGTTTTGTAGATGAAAATGTACATACTTTTTTGACATGTGAATATGGTGCTCGAGAGTGGAACGTTTGAAGTATGAGTTGGTGTTTGCGGTTTCAAAACAAAATTTATTTTCAATTGGTCTGTGTATATAATAATTAGACTGCATTTATTAACTAATTAAAGTTCGTATGAAGATGTGATAGTGAAATGAAAGTTAAAGACACATTTATTCTGAAGTGACATTATACTTGAAGTTGATATATTATCCAGATGTCTTTCATGTTCCAATGTGTTGCTGTCTATGCTGTACTTAAGGAGTGGTAGTATTGAATAGCTACAACTTTGTACATAATGAGATTTAGGATAAACCACTCTTTCTTCATAAGGTAGACTTGGGAAAAGAAGTATCCAGGGTAGTGGCATTGGAGCTAAACACAAATAAAAGTTACCAAAGAGTCTGCTTTGATAATTCTTTATTGAGACATCTTCCAGGTTTAAATCACTTTTCTTTTCGAAGATCTGTTTCTTCATTCAGGTTGCTCAATATTGTAATCTCTACATTATTCATTATGCTTTCTCTAGTTTTCCATGTAGATAATATGAGTGTTGTTTGTTATAGTTTACCATGAGACTGAGAGTTGTTGTGACAGGATGTGAGAGTGATTGTGTAAATGTTTTTTTTCTTCATGTGGAAGGCCCACTCCTGCCAAGATCTTACTTACCGTGTACAAACTGTTACAATGAAGCTCTGGTACAGTTGTGTTCCATGCTGGTAAAATGGCATTTACATATAAATTGTCATTGCTCAAGTTGTTCTCACCTCAAATGTTCATACGTCATTCTCATCACACTTTTCTCTTCTTCTAATAACTTTTATAATGTACATTTTCCCGATTCAATACAATTTCCGAAATATTGTCGATCCTTTAAAAATGAATTTTAAAAGAGAAAAGTAAATTACAACAGAAATTCACCATAACGGTGTTTACATGTTTGTTTCGATCTCACTGGTGCTTCTTATCCATTGACAATCCGTATTTTGTATAACACCTTTTAACATAGAAGACAAAAGATTTCTTTAAAAATGGAACGTTTATCTTTTTAGTTTTTAGAAAATCTTTGGTTTAGAGCTTGTCTGTACAATTTTCCTGAATCAGTTTTCTCATTTATGAGTATGCACACCACATGTATTTACACATTATCTTTTGAAACTTAGCATGTACATTTCACTAAAATGATAAAAATGTCCTGATGTTCTTAATACTTGTGCTATACTAATTTATATGAATCAATTTTTGACTATGTACTTGATTTTCACGATTCATTGATTACACTGAAGTGCACAAACATTCCATGATGTATCATACCAGATTACCTTTTTATGTAGGAAGTATTTTTGCCAAGAACTTCACTGTCAAATTAGTCCCATCTGAGAATGTAGCTATTCAACGAGTATGTATAACAAATGTAAGAGAGGTCATTGCATTCTTTATATTCATTCACATGGATTGTCCTTGTTTTTGTTTTTTTTCAAATCGAAGCACAACCTATGCAACATAGTTTTTACTGTCCAGCATGCTAGTTTGAATATAGAAGGATTATAAAGAACCTTTTTGAACTGTTCTCTTAAAAACGTCTCATGAAACGAAGTGTCGCAGCACAAAGTTTATAAATCGCGTTTACTTTCTCTGCTTTTTACCATTTTAGATGTTCACGAAATAACAAAGTATAAAATTACCCTACTGACTAACTTCTACTGCATTTTCTGATGATTGTTGTGAAGGAAACAGCAAGGCATGTATTTTATTGACCGCCACTGTATTTTTTGAATAATAGACGTTAACATTAATTTTATCTTCATGCAAACACATTATGCTTCTCCTTGTTACGATGCATTTCTGTGTGCATGAAGTCCAGGTTGTTTGTTATAGTTAGTCACTAACAATAAGATTTACAGTTGTGATTTTCTCTGGTCAATAACTGAATGTCTCTGAAAGGAGAAAGAAATACAACAAGGCTACTTGAACATATTCACCCTCTTTGGTCTTGTTTGCTTCCTGTCTGTTTTGTGTGTGTTAGTGATACCAACTTTACTACAGACTATCAAAAAGTTAAAAGTGAACTATTTGGGCCACACCAAGCGACACGAGTCACTTGACAAACACATCCTGGAATCGATGATGGAGGGCAGAAGAGGAAGAGGAAGACCAACAAGAAGATGGGAACAGGATATAAGGGACTGGCTAGGAACAACAACTACAGAAGCAGGCAGAAT
>JAUELK010122263.1:0-11764 GCA_031471215.1 Gastropteron pacificum
ATGATGATGATGATGATGATGATGATGATGATGATGATGATGATGATGATGATGATGGTGATGGTGATGGTGATGATAATGATGATTAATTTGTTTTCAGCTCCCTGGATCTTGCGTAGTCTTTCGGACGAATGCTACTCAAACCAACATGAACCGTGCCATGTGTGTAAGTTGTCATTTATTTCCCTCTTTCCTTTTCTTGAGAAAAAAATTACCCTATTTTGATGTTGTGAGCAAAGACAGCTTCTCGCGCTGTTGCCAGTAGGCCAATATTGGCTATAGTGGATGTAAAGCGCTTTGAGCTTGCCGTAGAGCCGGGAAAAAGCGCTATATAAATGCTATCTATTATCATTCTTAATATTGTTCAAAGCGTTCACTCTGTTTCAAGCGTATTATACAACTACAATGGTCACCGTCTTGTTGCCCGATCACTAAGTGACGGAAACAACCAAGGGACAACAAGGCACACGGGCAACAGGGCATTTTGAAGGCAAAAGACTCAATCTCAAAAGACGAACACCGTTTTGTTTCATAATCGAGTTTTTTTTTTCATGTTGCAAGAAAGACAATTTTTTTTCTTAAAATAAAGAATGAGATATATTGAACAATAACAAATAAAACCCTACAGAGTAGAAGATACGTATGGCATGCTCTTAAGAAATATCTTGCTGACAAAGTGATTCATTCTTTCACCACTCACTCTCGTTACTGATGACACACAAAATAACACACAACTCAACACGTGCAGTCTTACATCTCTTATAATAGTTTTGGCGGTGATAGGACTAATCTTCTGTATGATCACTAACATGATTATTAACCCAAATAGTATCAGAATCTAACCAACCACAAGCTATTTCAGAGAGCATAACAATTTAGTTGAGAATTCACACATAACAAATGCGCCCAAAACTCGGTCACAGGGTCGCATTTTATAGGAGGCCTGCGTTGAAAAAAATCAAAAAAATTACAGTAAGTCGTCTACTCTCTAATTCATATATATGTTATCACATTTGTATACTTTTTTGTTCAGATTATTCCTATGTTATCACGATTATCTACTTTTTGTCCACACATGTTTGCTATCACGTTTTTTTCTACTTTCTTTTCCATATCTGTTATCACGTTTTTTTGCTTTCTTTTCCATATCTGTTATCACGTTTTTTTTACTTTCTTTTACTTCCTAATTATTATGTTCATACGTTTGTCTATTTTCTTTTTCACATCTTTCTATCTTCTTTTCACACATCTCATCACATTTGTTTACTATATGTTCAAGACATGTTTAAACGTTTGTCCATTTTCTTTTTCACAAAATAATGTTTTCACATTTGTTTACTTTCTATTTCACATCTGTTAGGCCTAGCACGTTGGCCTGTTTTCGTTCTCACCTTGTGGTATCACGCTTGATAATCTTCTGATGTCACGTAAGTCTATTTTAATTCCCCACACATGTTTACGCGTTTGTATTCTTCCCTTTTCACATCTATTATCATCAAAATGTGTGTATTTTGTATTTCAGATCTGTTCTCACCTGACGGGCACTACCCCCACTGGAGTAAGTTATCTTGATGAGAATCATTCTCTTTTTCTTTCTTTGTTTCTGTATATCTATCAATCTATATTTCTTCTTTTACTTCTTTCGTTATTTCCTTTGTTACTTGTTCATTCATTCATGCATTCATTCATTTATTCATTAAGGCATTCATTCATTCTTTAATGCATTCATTTGTTCATTCATTAATGCATTCATTCATTCATTCATTCATCCTTTCATTCATTCAACCATTCAATCATTCACTTATCTTTTGATCTATTTACTCGTGTGTTTGTTTGTTTATTTATTTGTCTGCCTGTCTATCTGCCTGCCTGCCTGCCACCCTGCTTGTCTGCCTGTTTGCCTGCCTGCCTGCCTGTCTGCCTGTCACCCTGCTTGTCTGCCTGTCTGCCAGCCTGTCTGCCAGCCTGCCTGTTTATCTGTCTCTCTGTTACCACCGAGATCCACATTCTTCCGTTTAGTGTCCAGACCACGAAGCATCTGATTTTTATCCTGGCTTGATGGCGTTTGAGGACGCTCTCAACATGGAAAAGTACGTCAACAACATGCTGCTTGCCTTGCATCAACTTGCGGAAAACGACGCACATGTAAGTATACACTACTAGACTAGTAGACCCGGTGCAGCTTCGCTGGCAAAAGATACAATGAGCCCATCCCCATTATCTTTCCACTCTCATTTGCAACTACCCCCCGCCCCAAACTCAGGCCGCTTACCGCCTTAAAAATAGTATTCCCATTTACTTAAAACGATTGAGATACTATAGATACCACACCTCGCCGCCCACTGCCCCTCTCCCGTCCACTCTTTTTGTATCCCGTGTTCTACCGCTCAGCAAAACGTCACCTGGTGATGTGTGTTATTTGGTAGACAATCCAAGAATAGAAATGTAAAGGAAACTTCCCACTCCCCATGGAAAACCGAAAAAGCAGTGTCGCAGATATGGCATTCAGTGGCTGAGAGTGAAATTTATTAGGGAGGTAAATATTAAACGTAGATTCAACCGGCAGGATTCTCAAAGTAAATCAATGCCCAGCACACAGCTGAATGCTGACTCTGTAAGTGGGTCATTTTATCGCATTTTTACGTTCAGACGATTTTGAGAACATTCTACAGTAAAAAAGTGCCACGCCCCCTGATCACTCTTATAATATAGATACGCGGAAACAATAGTAGTATAGGGCCCCGTTCATTATTTTGTCTTAGGCCCTATTCTTTGTTCACACCCTCAGGCGCGCGCAGGTAAAATAAAGAAAAGTAGTCCCTTTGGCTGTCAGAATCGTGTTTGCTGGCGTCGTAACATCAATAAAGCTTTTGATAGCTATTATATTGAAAGTGATGATAACAATATTAACATAATTGATGGCGATGACGATGATGATGATGAAGATGATGATGGTGATATGATGATGACGATTATGATGATGACGACGACGAAGACGACGATGACGATGATACTGCTGCTGATGATGATTATGATGATACTATGTTTCTTATCTACAGCTTGCCCATATTCTGGAGCATCAGTTCCTGGGAGAGCAGGTTCAGGCCATTTACCAGCTGGGTAGTTATATCACCCAACTGAAGCGATTCGTCGGCGATCACTACAAACTTGGAGAATACATCTTTGACCAAAACCTCGGAAAGAGCGCGTAAAAAAACCTGTGGCACATAATACCATCTCAATGTTCTTTCCTTTCCTCTTTGTTTCTTCTCTTCTTTGCTAATTTCCTCCCTTGCCTTTTGTTATCTTCTATTCTCTTATCATGTGATTTATATTCTTCTCAGTGACGTTAACATGGTAACTGTCATGTTCTTACTGAAGTTGGACTCGGCGTCAAATTTCCTAGCGGATGTGACGTCACGCCGATGCGTTCTATAAATATCACAAAATGCCCGTGTAATGGTGCAAACAGTGCATTCGCCTTTCACCCCCATTCGCCACGTAAAAAAAAGGAGGCGAAAGTGAAGGGACGTGAGGGAACAGAGTGGATTCGTCTTTCATCCCGCTCGGTTCACTCTTTTTTAGGTGACGAATAGTGATATTGTGCATAATAATGCTCTTATTATTAGTGATCTGAACTGTACTGAGCGCTGCTGGGGCCCACAAATGACACAGCAAGCAAACGAGGCGAATGAAGGTGAATGACATCTAAGGACAGACCTTAAGCGCCTATCCCTAAAATTTGGGGGAGTTTGGGTGAGTGAACCGAGCGTGATCAAAGGTGGATCCACTGTGGCGCGCGTAATAATAATAATAATAATAATGAAGGGCATTTGTATAGCGTCTATCCCCACTACATGGGCTCTGCGTAATGTATGTCCTATAGACTAAGATCAGCACTCACCAAAAAGGGGGCGCGAGCATAATCCCCCCAAAAAGGTAGGGAAGACGAATGGACTGTGTCTTCACCATTAGACTACCAAGGGCAGGCGGAATTCATGCAATAAGCATTCCCATTTTTAAAACTCATAGAAGACTCTATTAGTAGGCTAGAAAGGTATCACATGTTGTTTAATATGTTGGCCACAGCAAAGAACTTCCAACCTACTCCCTCGTTGTAACTTTGATTGTTTTGTCTCGAAAACAATAAAAGATTGGCCTACTCATACACATTTGTTTGAATGCATTGTGATTGTCCATTGTCATTTCGAATGCTTGTTTTGTTTGCTTTGTTGCTTTTTTGTTTTGTTCTTGTTGTTTGTTTGTTTGTTGTGTTTTCTTCATCATCATGAAAATGTGTGACCACTACCCAACTTTTGATGTTAAGACGTCAGGATGAAACATGTCAAAACAGCACCCGTTACATGCACTCATTTAATACAATCAAATACAAACAATACTGCAGTATACCTCAGTGCTAGACCTGGATGCATTTTGTGTTTTTATGTAACCCTGTCTTGTCTTCTATTTTCTTGACACAAGAATCAGAGCCACCTTGTAAGCATTGGCATGACTTGTGGAAGTTGATTAGATTGTTGAGAGTAAACCCATCATTGTACTACATGTATTATAATCTTTGGACCATAATCTACATGTACTTTAATTAGGTGTAGAACAATAACGGGTAATAATCAAGCCTATTGTTTTTTTGTTATTTTTGCTCACTTCCTTCCTGTTCTAAGAAAGAAACTAGTATGGATGATAATTATTGTTTGTTAATTTGTTAGTCCACCCACTGACGTAGATCTAACGTATTCATCTTCATAAAATCCCCTGTCATTAGGGATGGCGACCACACAAGTTAACTCGCCAACATAGATAACCCCTGTCACTTGAGATGACACAACTCTTATCCAGCAAAGTGACCTTGTAACAGCAAGGTGATTTACATGTGTTACATCAAATCATGGTCCATAAACCTTGATACCTCATCTACAGTTACGTAATAGGCCTTTGAACAGGACGAAGCTGCTTGTAACTTCCGCTCAAATCTTCTTAAAACAGCCGCAAACGTGGTTTATGTCATGTATCTTATCTGTGACTAATACCCATCTAGTTTAATACCAACGACACAATATGGAAGACATCATTATGTAGGCTATACACTAATATACGTGTATAATAAATCTACTGCCTATTCATTTGTTCAATCATTCGATTAAAAAAAAAATCTATACCGAATGTCAAAGTCATGCAAATGAACATTACCGACCCATGTTACTCTCAGTACGTGAACTCATGAAAATACGTAGTGGCATCAGCAACACCATGCACCAACTATACTGTTTGTGTTCAATAAACAATATGGTTATAACAAAAACACCCTGATCATAATCAGATGGTCTTATCTAACGAACGTGGTACATGTGTTTTGATACGGGTTATCAACATTTCATGCTGTATTTATTTTGTTATGCATGATTTCTGTTCCGACACATGCAAGGAACATTTGTGTCACACACACACACACACACACACACACACACACACACACACACACACACACGCACGCACGCACGCACACGCACACGCACACGCACACACACACACACACACACACACACACAACATACACACACATACTGACACAAAGCAAGTAAACATACATCATAACATAAGTTTTTATTCGCCTTAAATGCCCATCGCATTGTCTCAGGAAAAAGCGTCCATCATGATAAATGTTCAGCGTGTGTATATGATATTAATAAAAGCAGATTACTGATTTATGACAAAGTCAGCTGGACAAGACGCGTTAAGAGAGAAAATCGATAAAAAAAAAATAATATTGCGTCAACGGGAAAATTTTGATTTCCAATAAATCTATACACAACCACTTGGATCGGGTCGTCAATTAATTTCTGTTTGGTTAATCAATTTGTCGACACTCTTCGGTAAAACATCCATTTGTGACCTCAGACGTGATGTTATCTTGAGCATGAGTTGTACGCCCCTAGCAGCAGATGTAGAAGTGGGACCTACGTGTTCACAACCGTCTCCGATAGGACGAGAGTAGAGACAGTCATACAAACTGCACACATGACCTATGTCCAGAATCCTCCACAAAGGGATAATATATTATAGGCCTATGTACTAAAACATTATAAAACCAAACTGTTTCAAGAACAAAGACAGAATTCACCAACACTCCCCCTCCCCCTCTCCCTTTGAAATAAATGTCTAAAAGATGATTTCGCGTTCCTTCGCGATCCTTTTCTAAGGTTCTTCTCCGCGTTTCTTTCTGTCTTCCTCTCTTCCTGGCTCCTTGTGGCTGAAACCAGCACTACATGTATATACACGCACACAAACGCAGGGATCGACATGAATTATACCAAGAACCAGAACTAACATGCGTGTACATTCTTTCTACCCTTCCGCTATTAGCATTTGGAACAGTATGCCAAAGGAACTTAAAAACACTACAAATGCCAACCTCTTGAAGATTGAACTCGGATCTGTGACCTTGAGAACTAACTATGAGCAAATTTAGGGCCAACCACTAAAAGGCCGCAGGCAAACTAATTACATATTTTATCTTTTTTTAAACGTTGTTGTATATTTATGAACATAGCAAAAAACATGCACCAGTTTTTAAAAATATTGTAATGAATACAAAATAAGGCTTTTATAACATCTGGTGTGTGCATTTTTATATCTCCAAATACATAACAGACTGAGCCACAAAGTCCTCTGTATATGAGGCTGCAGTCATAATTGGAAGAGTAAGAAGAAGATCTACGTACAGACTGTACATCTAGCTATTGTTGCGTAATGAACCTCAGTGTGTATCACGTGTAGGCCCACAAACAGCATATTATATATGGCTGAACAAGCACGCGTGCCTTCACACCGGGGTGAACAGACCTGGAAAGGAACGTCTGGACCGTAACTGATAAATGATACGTCAGAGACAGAGAGAGGGAGAACATGAAAGCTGGCTTTTTTTGCGTATTGGGTCACTACCTGAGAGCCGCTAACATGCACACATGCAACACCCACTCCTTGTCTCTTTCACTTTCTCTCTCTTTCACTCTCTTTGTGTGTGTATAGAACGTGTCTAACGACTACAGCAACACACTTATGGCTAACTGTGTTGCCGACATACCCACACATCCCTCCACCTTCCTCTCTCAACATAGAATAAGCAAACACACGGGGCCAATGTGTGTGCTGACCGCCGCTAGCAGTGTTACACTTTTGTAGTATAGACCGCTATGGTGAGTTTCGTGTCTCTTTTACATGAAACATATCTATGACAAAATCCATGCGCAACGCACGTGGAGATTGGAGCGTTCACACTGTTATCATATCGTTCAGCTCTCCAGGCTAATCGATGTCATTGGCTTATGATAATTGTTATCGGTCAAAGATTTCTAGAATGACGTTGTCCTACTGAAGCAGGACTGTGGCTAATGTGACCCAACTTATCTTGGGAAGGGATTTTAAAGAGAACATAAAAGGTCAAGCGAGTGTAGTGTCAATAAGCGTCAAATGTTTGACCGATATTTGTGTCACCGTATTAAATAGAGTACCATATCGTACATCTACTAGAATGATAACGATTATATTTTTTACCCCATGTCGGAGTATAGGCCACCAACAAAGGCAAGCCCGTGTCGTGGATGGACATTCTAAAAGATAAAGCCGCAATTGGGCTTGGCTGCTCGCCGTATTAATAAAGACCTCAATGGTACAGACCCATTTTAAAGCCATCTACATCTCACGATCTAAAAATAATAGCCCCAAGTGAGCTTGGCTGTTAGCCCTGTTAATAACGCCCCCCTTGGTGCAAACCCATATTAAAGCCGTCTACATCGCAATTTGATAGCAACACAGAGAATCAGGCAAAGTCCACTACCTATTTGTAATAATTTGTTCAATACCCGGTATAATGATCAATTATATTTTAAATTGGAGTACAAACATTGAAGTATAGAAACTGATGCAAGCACGTTTTGGTCACTAGACTACAACAAATAGCTTGATTTCATCATTGTTGTTCTCCATTTGACTTGGTATAATTATCACACACGCCCAAAATCCAACAAACAACCAGAAGCCTGAACAAGGCAATGACCCACTTACAGAACAATATCACTTATAAATAAACACGGTTAAGAGATGAGACAATTCGTCTAAGAAATAAATCGTTTTTTTCTTTGTTTAATATCACTCCATTTCAGCCAATAATGCATTGATAACAAAACCAACATTCACATACAATGAGTCCAATCATGTACAATCTTTGTGCCAAATAAGTTGTTGAAGAATTGATGACATTTTCTCCAACTTTCCAATTAATTCATTCAACTATTATAACGTCATTGTTCGCTCATGATGACTACACGTCAATACCACATTTACGGCAGACATTGATATCATATAACCTGTTATTATTTTAACATTTATGGTTATATTCAAACGCATTATATACAGATGCAGTATCTTTAAGAACAAACCGTGAATGACAGCAGTTATGCACAGAATATTAACAATAAAACGACGTGACAAACACAAAATCAAACAAGAAATAACAAAATGTTGATACATTCTCGGGCATTGATGTAACAAAATCAAAATGACAAAACCACTGACATAATGTACATGTTTGATCCCAAATCTGTCCATTGATCTGGAAGATTCAGACCAAAACGCAAATGCCGCACCACTTACTCGTGTGTCATCCCTACTTAAACTGTCGTAGAAAGGTTTTTAAAAAAATGTTCTCTTTAGTGTAGAAAAAAAAATGTATAATTTTAATAGTTCTTTTTTTCATCTTTATTTCTCGACACAAGACAGTGTAGAGATCAATATGTAAAATTGCTAATCTTAAATCAAAGTACATATATGTAGATACATGTATCATGTTTTATCTCAAGCGTGGAATAATTATATCACAAAGGCACAGCGCAGTGTAGGCGGGAACAATGCAGCGCACACAATAATTAATAACACTAAAGGCAATAACATCATATTTTGAAAACATCTTGAGATGGAAGCACAAATGCTGACTTTATTGGCACGTAAAGTCGTGCGAAGACGCCGAAAGGGGGGGGGGAGGCTGCAGTCCTCGCACGTACAGTTCACCACTGATTCTCTAGATCTAAAGCCTACAGCAAGTTTGTTTACAAAATTGAATAGAAATGTTTGTTTGTTTGTTTTTAAAGCATAGATTTTAGACATGATATGCAAGTTTAGTGTATCAAATGGAAAAAAAAAAAAAGTTGTCATGAGTGGGGATCGAACCCGAGTCCCCAACCGCACCGAACGGACACTTTAACAATGCGACCACTATCACAGTTATTTGGTGACAACTTTTATTTGATACCTTAGAGTACTCTTGGTTAGAGTGAATTCAATAGTATTCGAGAGAGGATGACTGTAAAGAAGTATACTATTTGTGTCGACGATAAGATGAAGCAAACCTAGATGAGATATACAAGATAAATGATATAGGAAGATGGCAACAAAGAAATGCGCAGATGCGATGAGACGTGACAAAGTCTGAGATGAAATGGTACGGGATTATATGAGATAAGACGAAATGAGAAAATTTAAATTATAAGATGGAGCTAGATGAGATACGACACGATGCGACCCAATGAGCTGAGATAAGATATGATCAAATTCATGACATAATCAATGAGACAAGATGTGATGAGAACATATTAGATGTAATGAGCTGAAAGTGAAAGAAGAAGTGTTAGAACAAGATAAGACGCGCAAAGTATGAGAAAATGAATCAAGTTAAGGCGAAGATAACTGTCATAGCAGATCTATATACATAAAACATGGCACTTCCTTAACAGAATCACACCCTTTGGGGATGGAGATAAAGAGATTTCAGAAAAATAGGTGACATCTGTTGGCATAAAATAGCAATAATCATTATAAAAAGATATCATTTTATAGTGCTTTACTCCGCTCCTCAGCAAGCTCAAAGTGCTTTACAGTAACGATTACCCCGACAGACCTTATTCGTTTCAGAGCGTTCTCAACATCCTGGGAGGTATACTGATAGTGCTGTCTGGTCAGCGCCCATACCAACACACCGACACGATCGTTCACTGTCTATAGTCGGGGACCCATTTTACACATCGAGAAAATCGTGACACGGTACGTTTTCAAAGTCCACCTGGTATTGGATAAGAAAATACTTTCAAATCCAAATCAAATCTACAAGTCTGGGGCTAAAGCCTGGGACCTTCAACTCGAGCGGCCAGCACGCTGCCAACTAGACTGCCACATCGTGTGGCGGATTAGCTCAGTCGGTAGCGTGCCGGACTAGGGATCCAAATACCTCGGGTTCGAGCCCCGACAGGGGCGAGTTCCGTAAACCCTTGGGAAAGGTTTTTTCTTACCACCATTTCCTAACTTCACCCAGGTGTAAAATGGGTACCCGCCTATAGGCATGTTTCTGCGCCTCACAGGCTGCCTGTGCTCAATGTTTGTAATGTGTTATGTGTTGTATGCGTTAATAGCCTGTCGGGAGAGTGATAGATGTAATGCACTTTGAGCTCTTCGGAGGAAAAGCGCTATAAAGATGCCATCTTTAAATACACAAACAGTCTACATATCCTTTATGGAGATAATAGAGAAGGAGCACATAAGTATTGTTACAGGTAATATCACTACGATTGGCCGTTTAGCCAGATTTGGTGGAAGGTTTATCATTTTTGCCGGAACTGAGTTGTGAAGGATTACTTGAACTTGAAGTACTGTCCCGTTGTTTTGTTGTTGAATTTTGCTTAGCACCAGCACCAGCACCACCAGCACCACCACCAGCACCACCAGCACCAGCACCACCAGCACCACCACCACCAGCACCACCCCCACCACCACCACCACTACTACTACTACTAGGCCTATTATTACCACTAATACTATTACTAGGCCTACTATTACCACTGATACTACTACTACCACTACTACTACTAATGAGTGGAAGCTTGTGGCTTGAATCTTGCGCTTGAGGTGAGGACGGGGTTGGTGTTTTTGTCTCGTTGCTCCAGCTCTTCTTCATCTTGCTCACGTCCGGGTACTTCTTCAGACTGGAGATCTTTGCCGGTTGGTCTTTGGAGCCTGACGACGACGGCGACTTCTCTGGAGCCTTGAGCCCAGAATTGGACTCAAACACGCGCGTCGAGCTGGAAGAAGAGGAAACGTTCTTTTTGGAAGACGAGGACGAAGAGGAAAAGGGAGATTCACTCTTCTTTGTCGCGCTTTTCCCGCCGCTAGGTTTGGAATGCTGTTCGGCGATGTTTCCCCCAGCCTCCTTTGCGGCCATATCCGCTTTCTTCATGGTCATCATGATCGCCTGACCGGTGGAAGTGGAAGGCTTTTGGGCCAGTCCAGTGCTTTTGGAGGAAGTAGAGTTGCTCTTTTTACCTTTCTCATAATGTAAACTGTGGCTGTTGATCTCGTTGATTTTCAGCATTCGGTTCAAGCGCTCTCTCGAGAAGGGGATACTTTTGTAGGGCTTGGAGCCGAACACGTGAAGACGTCTCGGAAACTTGGATTCTGGTGATAAGATAAGATAAGATAAGGTAAGAACAGATAAGATCATTGACAACATTTGACTCAGATGTACCACATACCACATGGACACAACCAAGTGATATTGTCTAGAGAAGGGACGTATTGGTTTGCAAATGTGTGTGTGTGTGTATGTGTGTGTGTGTGTGTGTGTGTCTGTGTGTGTGTGTGTGTGTGTGTGTGTGTGTTTGTGTGTGTGTGTGTGTGTGTGTGTGTGTGTGTGTGTGTGTGT
>JAUELK010122374.1:0-2500 GCA_031471215.1 Gastropteron pacificum
CAGTCGAAAAACCATGTTGTCAGAGAGACAGAGAGAGAGAGAGCAGTCACAGCAGTCGAAAAACCATGTTGTCCGAGAGAGAGAGAGAGAGAGAGAGAGAGAGAGAGAGCAGTTACAGTCACAGCAGTCGAAAAACCATGTTGTCAGAGAGAGAGAGAGAGAGAGAGAGCAGTCACAGCAGTCGAAACAACATGTTGTCAGAGAGAGCAGTTACAGTTACAGCAGTCGAAAACCTTCCCTACATTTGACGTTTCTTCAGTTTCAGGTTTACTTACAATTCCCTCCACTATAAATTTACTGAAATAGTTGCATTAGGTATAGTCAGCTTTGAGCTTGCTGTAGATCGGGGTAAAGCGCTATATAAATTCCATCTATAAAAAAACCCACTAGACAAGACAAACCGGAAGCACAAGAAGAAGAAGAAGGTTTACATTTCTTACCCTCCCTCCAAAACAA
This sequence comes from Gastropteron pacificum, assembly GCA_031471215.1. NCBI lineage: Eukaryota > Metazoa > Mollusca > Gastropoda > Cephalaspidea > Gastropteridae > Gastropteron > Gastropteron pacificum. Next base: position 457 of record JAUELK010122374.1, read on the forward strand.
AAGGAAAGAAGAATAAAGAAAAAGAAAAGAGAAGGAAAAAAAAAAGAAGGAAGGAAAGAAAATCATGAACAAAAAATCATGAAACATCCAAGCAAAACACAGAAAACAAGAAACAAGCAGAAAAACAAAAGAAAACAAACAAACAACAGTAATATGCAAAATATCCAACAGTGCTAATGTTAGAACTAAACAATGTCAGATCCTATCACTATCACCTCGACGATAATGCTATTTAATAAATAAAAGATCATGCCAAATAGAATCTACAGTCATTGCGTTTTCTCTAGTGTCAAAATCTTGTGTCTATCTTTCTTTCTTCTTCTTTTCTTTCTTCTCATTTTTCTTTCTTTCTTTATTATTGTTACTAAAATTATAATTATAATTATACTTCTAATGATAATTATTATTATTAATCATTATTGATAATATTATTATTATCATTATTATTATTTTTATTGATATCATTATTATTATTATTGTTTTTTGTATTATTAAAAAACACATTACCATCATTTTATTTGTGTTTGTTTGTTAAGGGGAGGGGGGGGGGGGTAGTTTGTTTTAGCTCAGAGTACACTCTAGAACGTGCAACCTTCCCAAGGTGAAAAAACAATAACACACAGCTTGGGTCTTTTGTCTCTGAAATCTTTATAAAGTGTGTACCCTTAAAACATAGACACACTGGCACTCACAGCATAAGAAATCGAGACTTAATTGTATACATATTTCTGAATCCACTTCTAGTCTGATCAAAAGTCATTTCAAAATGAATACAGATGTGAACAAACCTGTTATGATGAGTGCGATGGTCAATGCACACCCACTAGCACTAGCCACCATAACTTTTGTCGGGATTTCAAATATAATGCCAAGCAAATCTTGGCGTGCATTTCATTCACAAAAAGTTCACTAGAGATAAATGCTCGTTGAACATGGGAAGTTTCTTGGTACCTGAAAAAGTGTAACTAACTAAAACTAAACTGCGTTTTCCGGGTTGGGAGAAGAGCATTGTTATTGGCAGTGATTGATTCTCAACTGTGCTGTATGTATAGTCTGACCTTTTTGTTTTTGCTCCTTGTTCAATTTAAGACCTTACTAAGCCTGCTACAGAGCGAGAAAACGCGTTACATTAAATCGGCTATTATCTATATTATAAGTGCGGTCCATGGGCGTGGCACTTTTTTTAGGGTCGAATGTTCTCAGAATGGTCTGAACGTAAAAATAGTATAAAATAACTGACATACACAGTGGGCATTCAGCTATGTTGTAGGCATTATTTTACTTTGATAATCCTGCCGGTTGAATTTACGTTTTACATTTACCTCTCTAATAAGTTCCACTCTCTGCCAACGAATGCCAAATCTGCGACACTGCTTTTCTGATTTTCCATGGGAAGTGGGAAGTTCTTTTTTCAATGTGCAAAGGCAGTGAGGTAGTGCGCAATTCGTCGTTTCGGAAAGGTCCACAGTGTAACATATTATGTAGTCATCTATACTGTCTGTGCTATATATCTGATAGTGCTTGGGATTTTATACCACTTGTCATGAATATAAAGAGAACACGCTGTGGAGTAAATCTATGAAGGTGAAGGCTAAAAGTTGGCGCTCACGGATAAGGACGATAAACTCGAAGGTCCCGTGTGCACGATAGGCGCTGTTCTGTGGAAATTGCGTGTTGGCTTCAGCGAAAAGCGGAGCTCATAACACTAACGCAAATTTCCCTGAGAAAGGATGAAGAAAGTGTATACAATACAATACAATACAATACAATGCAATACAATACAATGCAATACAGTAGAATACAATAACATACAGTACAATACAATACAACACAATACAATACAATCAATTGTATAGCACTGTACAACAAGCTCAAAGAGCTTTACAGCACATTTCTAGAACATACTAAAAAGAGTTATATACAGACCCAAAAATCAATCTGCTAAAAAAAATACATGAAGGATTAATGAGCCAAGTTTGATTGGATAGTGATATTAATAGACTGGAACTGGACGTCATAAAGTAATGTTAATAAAAGCCGATTT
>JAUELK010122374.1:5000-11760 GCA_031471215.1 Gastropteron pacificum
AAAGTGTTTAAAAACCTACACATTTGTACTTCATAGTTTGGGTGCCACGGACTCACTTGTAACACAAGGTTTCGACACTTTCAAACAGGGACCTAATATTATCTAGGTATTGATGTTTCTTTTCAACGCATATCCGTGAATTGGGAATAACACAGAATACGATGAAACGCGCTAAAGATGTTCGTACCTCTTTGTCACAAGATTGTTGATTCTTCAATCGGCTTCAATTTGGCGAGTGCCATTTTGAGACGCACTCTTTGAGATGCATCTTCGGTAATCGAGTCAGGATCCTCTATATGAACACGTTGATGTTCTATATGAACTCTTTGACTAACGCACCCCGCAGAGCAGGGTCGACCTCGGTTATTATCATCTTCTTCTTCCGGCTGAACAGCGACAGCGATTAAGACTAAAAAGGCAAGGATGCAGACATTGACGACCATGGAAATAGCTGCGTGCAAGCTCAAGCCCATTGCAGTGTGAGAATGTATCCCTATGTAGGCTGCCAGCTACAGGTGCAATCACCATTAAGAGTTAAAGTTTAGCGTCCCTAGCAACACAGTTTGGTACCATAGAAGAGACGGGACTTGAGATTAACGTCCGTTTCCGACAGGACAGATGGAGAGAGATCTCTCACGAACAGGGTAGGATCACCGGGGAATGGAGTAACCAAGAGAAAGCAGTCATCATTCCCGGAGCCTTATCACATAATTAGTGCAGACGTAGCAAGTAACAAAACAGGCAAAATGGGGTTATCCAGCGTATACAGTACACATGGAAAGACTATCCCACACAGTCAAGCCGTGTAACAGAGGATAGACGGAGTGGTTTTCTTTGCTTCCTAGTGCTCTAATCAGATAAGGCTCGACTCCACATGTACATCGACTCGTCCGAATACTATAGGTGAATCATTTGCTGTTCGTTTGCTCTAACCACAGTAGGTCCGACACCATAATATTATTTACTATGTAAATCGACTCGTCCGAATACTATCTGTGAATCATTTTGATGGTAACTGATTATAAGCACACCAATCTTTCGTCCGGAATTGAGATTTCTTGACAGCTTGACCTCTCTCGAATGTTAGGATTTTAAGATGTCCTTCACACCTTTAGCTCATTTGTACCAGACTATCTATCATGGCATTCTGTTTAAAATCTGTGTACAACTTTCCCTCAAGATTACGAGCAAATCTCACACCTTTCTGTTAAAAGAGAGTGCATAACCAATTCGTTGTTGGATTTGACTGGATGTCCTTGGGACATGAGCACTCAACTGGCCGAAGTCGCAACAAAATTTTGAGCTGGCGTCCTTGGGTTCATCATTAACAGCAAGCCTTTTAGTGAGGGTCAGACATGAGTTAGATGCCAACTCCTCGTATCCTGGTCGATCGCTTGGAGACCAAACACGTGTACCCAACGTGTTAACCATTCGGCCACCGCGCGGCGCGCGGCCCGTAACCGTTTACAAATGTTATCAGACTCACAGATTTACGAAGAAGGATGGTGGCAGCTTCTTCGAGAGAGTATCAGACTCAGAGATTTACGAAGAAGGATGGTGGCTTCCGCGAGAGAGTACCAGACTCACAGATTCACGAAGAATTGTGGCGGGTTCTGCGAGAGAGTATCAGACTCACCACAGATTCACGAAGAATGGTGGCAGCTTCTGCGAGAGAGCATCAGACTCACAGATTCACGAAGAATGGTGGTAGCCTCCGCGAGAGAGTATCAGACTCACAGATTCACGAAGAAGGATGGTGGCTTCTGCAAGAGAGTATCAGACTCAGAGATTCACGAAGAATTGTGGTGGCTTCTGCGAGAGAGTATCAGACTCAGAGATTCACGAAGAATTGTGTCGGGTTCTTCCCGGGTGGTACCGCTCAACACTCATCGTCTCCACACGACCTCTGGCCTGATTGGTTCGGGTAGGGATTCTTCTCCCTATGAGATCTCTGTTCTCCCCTTGACCCTGCTCACTGTAGCTGGCCACCGGAGGCCGCTGGTCGTCTCTCCACACTGCCAGCATGACGTTGGTGAAGTACAAGTACGCTAGGACCATGTCCATCACAATGCCAAGGATGACCACGTCAGGCATTAGGCCAGCATGTTGTGGCCTCGAAGAAAAACTATCCTCCTGCAAAGGAATCTAAGCAATGCTCCTGCAAAGGTATCTAAACAATGCTCCTACAAAGGTATCTAAACAATGCTCCTGCAAAGATATCTAAACAATGCTCCTGCAAAGATATCTAAACAATGCTCCTACAAAGATATCTAAACAATGCTCCTGCAAAGGAATCGAAGCAATGTTATAGTCTAGGTTCGGGGTAGTCAAGGCCTATTTCACTCAATGATGTGTAACTAACTGTCTTTGGTAGTATAGCAAGTCTTTCTTTTCCTGTGCGCGCATTCGCATCATTGCAACTGCAAGCGGTGAGAAACGTAAACGCCTAGAAGAGACCAAATGAAAAACGACAGCAGTATGCCGACCATTCTAACAGCGTCTTCTAAGGCCTCAAAGTGCCCTAAGGGAACAGCCACGATCATGTCTGGCACCAATGGACTCTTTCTTTACTGTAAAAGCTACAATGCACCGCAAAGTGGTTAACAAACTGCTCGCGAGAAAAGACCGCGTTGTGAAAACAAGGTCTATAAGATGATCAAGACTTGTTTAGATCTATACGACATCAAACCACGATGCGATAAACCGCGTGAGACTCGCGTTCAACTTGATGGTCGCTAAAAACATGAGAATCAAGATGAAATCTAAAAGCGGGGTTGTCATTACGCTGGAGTTCACCGCACGCACGGGGAAGACACAGATTTGATACATGGCGGTAGTGCTATGCCTTATAGATGGGCGCATATACTGGTGCCGAAGCGTTGCAGAAGGAGACCTGGGATGGGTAACGGCTCTAACGAACAACAACGTTCATATAGTGGTACACCTGACCTCTTCAAATACAGGCAAACCACGAGTCTAGTGAATATCGCCTTATCGCCCCTGTGAGGCTTAGGATATTCTATTCTATCGCAATGTTGTAACAACACTCTATCTTGGACTTTACGCCGATTTGCGTGTCTAATAGGTCTACAAATCTCTATTCCAAAGCACAAGAGCAAAGAAAATGCCGTAGAGTGACAGGGACGGCTGGAAAAGGCGTTTCTACTCCAACGCAGTCACCACAAAACTTACTGAACGCTTTTGGGTATATTCTGTATCCAAGAGATACCACAAAACTTACTGAACGCTTTTGGCTATAGTCTGTATCCAAGAGATACCACAAAACTTACTGAATGCTTTTGGCTATATTCTATATCCAAGAGATACCACCAAACTTACTGAACGCTTTTGGCTATATTCTATATCCACGAGATTCCAAAGCACAAGACCAAAGAATGTGCTAGGGAGTGAGGACACGGAGGTCTGGAAAAGGTGTGTATACGAAATTCACCTTCCTAGTTACCTCAAAATTCACTGAACGCTTTTGGCTTTATCCTAAGGGAATGCGAAGAGCATCTTCAATTAAGAAGAAAAACGTGTCTGGAAACTGGCGACCTTACCTAAAAGTTGTCTAGAACCGACTTGTCCTTCGATGAGCCAGATGACACGACGTTACACCCATTGCTAGATGCCAGCAGTTTGTTGTAGGTGTGCCTACACCGATTACATAAACCATGCGTCTTCCCTAACCGTGACTTGCTCGAGCCTTTCTGACTACCAGCCGGATCACATGTGCCAATTGTAAAATGAGTGATGTTCTCAGCATTGTCTAGGTTCATGAAAGGGTTGGGGGAGTAGTTCTCTTGCTTTGTCTGTTTGTTGCCATTTTCGTTCTCTGCAGCTTGAGCTCCTGGTTCCTCGCTTATATTATTCTGTCTCTGAGACGCGTGGGAGTTGTGTACTGACTGACCTTGTGGTTCCCGTGTGCAGGATGTGGGGTGGCCTTGTGTTTCCCATGTTGGGCGTACTGGGAAGTACATGAATGGCCCTGGATTGGATGTCTGCTCTTGAGAATGTTGGAAGGGAGTTACTACACATTGCTGAGGAATCGAGAGGAGTGGGTGTGCTTGCACTTTGGGAGTTTGGGGCATCTGAGAGAATACGAGTTGTTCATACGTGTAAGGTGCAGCACTTGGTACTTGGCTTATCTGCTTTTTGTCTTCACGTACGATGTGTGGGTTCATAAAAGGTTTCAAAAGTGTTGGAAGCACTTGCGTTAGACCTCCAAATGCCTGAGAGCTGCCCTGTTCTTTATTCGCGGCGAACCGTGAAGTCCTTTCGGTGTTGGAATTTGGGGCAAAGTTTGAATGGCACTGTGTGTCGTTCCACCCGTTGCACCAGCTTAGGTTTGTAACGTTTTGGCACGCTCTTGAAGGTATCGGCTGCTGTGGACCCAGGTTGTTCCTCTTCTGTGCACCAGGGGATTGTGAGCTTCGCCGACTACCTCTTTGGGGAGTGATGGAGCGGCTTCTACTCTGAGAGAGGGAATCGTAATACCCGGGAGGGTGGTGGGGCAAAGGGAGCAAAGGAACTTTGGGTGGAGCTCCGCTCTGTTGGCCAAATGTGTCTTGGGGCGTATTCGCTGGATGTGCCGCGTTGTTTCCTTTGAACCAAAACAGGTTGCTGTCGTAGCTTTGGTTTGCTTGTTTTGGGGGAGTATTGATGTTCTGTGAAGGCGTCGGTGCGTGGAAGGCCTGGCTCACTGGCTGCGCTGAGCCAAGGCATCTACAGTGAAGACAGGTCATCACAGTTGGTGTCTGCACTGGCAGTGTGTGCGCGCACCGACATAGGATGCTGGGTTGTGAGGCTTGTGAGGCTTTGGGCTGACCTTGAGTGGGACAACCTCTGCCGATGGTTGCCTCCGCCTAGACAAAGAATGGAATCAGGTAGAACATACATAAGGCATACACTGAAGCAGACAGAGAAAGCATTCTTTTGCTATCTTAAGATGATCAGGACAAGTGAAGTCTGATGTACCGTATACTGGATACTGAAAATGCATTTCTAGAGCGCACACAAATCATCATCAGGCGCTGGGACTGTATGCTCTAAGGCGCTTTTTAGACAAAACACAGTCACAAAACAGACGAAAAACAAAAACAACACAACATGGTCAGTCTCTGTATTCAGGGCCTAGAGATCAAAAGCGGCCCCGAAGAGTTCAGTCTTCAATCTTCTCCTGAACTCTACGATGTCTGTGGAAGATATTGTATAACTCACATAGTTCATAACCATGACTCACCTCTCCTGACGAGGTCGATGTATCAGTGGAAGTAGAGGACACTGCTTGGCTATCAGAGGACTGGTCATCTGCCTTAGGCGTGACGTCTGGATTGGCCTTCTTTGTCTCTGTGTTGTTCACCAAATCATTCAGCCTCTTCCTCAAGGCACGGCCTTTGGTTTTGGCTTTGAGGGTTTTCCTCTGTTCTTCCTGGATAGCACAAGGGATGAATGACACAAGGGATGAATGACACAAGGGATGAATGACATAAGGGATGAATGACACAAGAGATGAATGACACAAGGGATGAATGACACAATGGATGAATGACACAAGCGATGAATGACACAAGGGATGAATGACACAAGGGATGAATGACACAAGCGATGAATGACACAAGGGATGAATGACACAAGGGATGAATGGCACAAGGAATGGAGGACACAAGGGATGGAGGACACAAGGGATGGAGGACACAAGGGATGGAGGACACGAGGGATGACAATACCCGGACATTATTATGAACTCATGCTTATCTTATCTTGTATTATCGTATGGTATCTAGTCTTATCTTATCTTGTCTTATCGTATCGTATCGTGTCTTATCTTATCTTGTCCTATCCTATCGTATCTTGTCTTATCTTATCTTGTCTTATCGTATCATATCTTATCTTATCTTGTCTTATCTTATCTTATCTTATCTTATCTTATCTTATCTCATTTCATCGTATCTCATCCTATCTCATCTCATCTCATTTTATCTCATCTCATCTCATCTTATCTTAGCCTTACCTCAAGAGCGTCCTTGGTGACTTTGAGCTTGTACTCTAGGTTGGCCATGGATCGAGCGCTGGAGCTCAGATGTTTTCCAAATGTGGACACCAAGGAGGACCATCCCGGGGTCACACACTTTAAGCCTGGACAGAGGTCAAGCAAAGTCTTAGTCAACTATTTTAGTCAACAACTTAGTCAACTATTTAGTCAACTATTTAGTCAACTATTTAAGTCAACAACTTAGTCAATTATTGGGCGAATACACACATGGCACCTGATAGTATGACGTACCTCCTAATCTAAAATCCATTGTAGTAATACATCAAACAAACAAACACACATTCAAGCACACATCCATACAAAGAGAAAAGCGGAGCTCATAGCACAACGGCGAATATCCCTGAGAAGGGATGAAAGCAGTGTACAAAACACACAAATAACCCCAACAAAAACAACAACAGCAGCACCAACACCACCACCACCAACAGCAGCAGCAACAACAACAACATCATCAACAACAATAACGTAAACAACAACAACCAACGACTCACCCTCTTCACGTGGTTTCACTGTTTCACACACCGACTCCTCATCACTGACAACCTTCTCAGCCTCAACTTTCAGTTGGACCACCTGGTCCTGCAGACATTTCTGTAGAGACACAAGGCGATGATGGTGATGATGATGATGGTGATGATGATGATGATGATGATGATGATGATGATGATGATGATGATGATGGTGATGATGGTGATGATGATGATG
>JAUELK010122484.1:0-11758 GCA_031471215.1 Gastropteron pacificum
AGCCGCAAATTTTAATCATGCACGTTGGAGTACTACTCAAGTCTGAGTGATCCAACTTACTGGAAGAAGAAGAAGAACTCCAGCAGACTCAACATCAGAATAGGATTCCTTTTATGTCGAGCGACCTCCATCTGGAACAGTCTGCCTGGCCCGGTGGTAACAGCACCAACTCTCAACAGCTTCAGGAGTCGTCTTGACTAGCACTGAAAAGACCCACCAACAATTTGAAACCAAGAATGTTTAAATTAATAGGCTAATAGGAGTAGGGTTGCCTTAGGTCAGGGAGAGCTGCGTGCGATAGGGGGGTTCTCTGCTCTCTTGTCGCCCCTCCCCTGACCTTCCCATTTTTATGTTAGTTTGTCCCAATAGCTACAATAATAAAGTAGCCTAGTTCTTGGTTTGTCCACTTTGTCCCGAGGCACCAAGGATACGCCCACCAAGTCAAGACCACGCCCACCTCAACCACTTCCGTACGATTTCCGTATTAGGGGCCTATCGAATGCTTAATTTAACTCAAACGTTTTGACTTTAAGCCAATGTTCTGTCACTTTCTTGATCCCTTTGCTTCGTGAAAAAAACTCATAGATTCTAGATCTAGTATAGATCTAGGCTATAATACCCTGTGTCGCTTCAACATCATCTGTGCCGTGTTTCAAAATAGGTCTGTAGACTGTAGATCAAGAGGTGGTTGAAAACCGTGTTGTTGTTTTGTTTGTTTAAGTTTTTAAGTGAGGGTCAGTGAGATTGAGATATTCATCTTTGGCATCTAGAGTCTAGATCTAGATCTAGATCTAGTTCTAGGCTACAAAATATCTTCTAGGCTACACTTTGTTGTATTCCACGTATATCTAACCTTGAACTAGATCTAGATCTAGATATCTTGACTCTGGAATCTAGAATAGATACTGACTGAATTCTAATCATTATCATCTAGATCTAGGATCTAGATCTAGATCTATCTATGTCTATGACTATGATGATGTCTACATTCTCTCTAGACTAGAAACTTGTGCTATGCTCAAGACTCTTCTCTCGAGATCTCTATTTAGAATCTAGATATTAGATCTAATCTAGAGTTAAATTAGATTCTGACCCTAGATAGAGGAAGTCTTGTCGATTTTTGTGTTTAATCCAGAGCCGGTTGAATAATCCAGCATAAGCCATTCTTAACTGAAACTGTCTTTCCCAAATTTCTTGAAGGAGAATCTGAATATATAATAATAGAAAATCTAGATCAAGATCAAGACTAGATTGGATCTCTAGATCTATATCACTTTCTTTCATGTAGTCCAGTGTTGAGAAAAGAAATCTATCTAGGCCTAAGCCTAGTAAAGTTTAGACTACACATGACGTAGATTGTTATCAGTATCAGTGCATTGTTCCCATATCAGTCCTGACCTGAAGTGGTTTCCCTTGTTTTGAGGACAATAAAGGAAGGGCATTTTACCGTTTTATGATTCTTGAATGAGATAAGAGTCATTTATGTCCATTGTTCGGTGTTCTCTATTCAGTCTTGTTTCGCTATTCAATCGTTCCGCTCTGATCTGGTATGTTCTAAAGTTTGTGATATAGAATCTAATGTTTGCAAGAGTAATTATCAGGAATTGTACAAACCATTTGTTGCTTAAGATATTGATAGTTTCTCAACTGATAGCATTCCATGATTTCGTAGAATTACAAAGTTGTAAAGCAAGTTGGGATCCAAAAGTGTATTCAGGTGTGACACAAATTATTTAATTGTATTGTCATCAAAATAGAAACCTATGTTTAAACTTTGAGATTACCTATGAAAAGTCCTTTGTAGCCTACTACAATATACAGTATGACTTTACTTAATTTGGTTTTACTTTTCTTTATTCTTTATTGATTGAACTTTTCTTCAGAAGTTATCAAAGTGGGAAAAGTCTTTTAGAAAAGTGTCTGTCAATTTAATTTGACTGTTTTTTAAAGTAGAGGCTATCTTTTCATACATTCTACAGTCAATTCACTTTATCTAGTTTAATTAAAAGCTTCATGCTCCTTGTTTTCTTTTTTCCATTTCTGTTCTAGACATCAAAATGCAGCAGTGTCAGCAAGTTCAAGGGTTGCCCTCGGACGATGTCAGCAACATTTCTTCTGCCAACACAAAATTTGGCATTGATTTGTTTCAACGCCTTAGCAGAGAGAAGAAGAATGAGAATGTGTTTTTCTCACCGTTCAGCATCTCTGTAGCCTTAGCTATGACTCAGCTTGGCGCAAAGGAAAAAACTGCCTCTGAAATGGCAGCAGCTTTGAAGTGGAATGTCCCTGACGAAATCATCATTCACAAAGAATACCAAAAGTATTTGTCCATTTTGCAAACAGCAACAGACAAGTACAAACTGTCCACAGCAAATAGGATTTATGTGGAAGAGAGCTATCCTATATTGGAGGAGTTTCTAAAGAATACAAAGGAGATGTATTTGGCAGGTGAATATTGCTATTGTTTTAAAAAATCTATTTCTTTCAATAAAATTAATTCAATGACATTTTATTTTTTACTGGCAATAATTGGCTTATTTGTACAGTATCTTAGGCAAAAATCAATCTGGAAAACTTTTTGCAAGAGACCTAAACATTTATTGTTAAGATATGTCTAACCATGGCATTTTCAAAAATGCTTAATTTTCTCAATGTATGCTTATTGTGGCCAAATGGCATCCTAATTCCTGATCTGTGACACTGAAGCCTCTTCCTTTTTTCTTGTTTTTGAGTTCTCTTAATCATTGTCTGATATTATTATACTTCGTTATATTATTAGATCATTATTTGTGTGTTTTTTTCTTTAATCTACGCAGAACCAGTCCAGGCACATTTCAAAACAGATTCAGATGGTGAACGTGTGAAGATTAACAACTGGGTGGCAGAGCAGACTCAAGACAAGATCAAGGATCTTCTTGCCCCTGGAGTTGTGAATCCCCTCACACGTATGGTGCTCGTCAATGCCATCTACTTCAAAGGTTAGTTGTGAAGCTTTTAATTAGAAAACTGTCAGCATCATCGTGTTTGATGTTTGCTGCCACACATGCAGATGCAACAATCCACCTCCACTTTCCTCTGTTGATCTGGCTGTCTCTGCAGGTCCTTTAGAATACTAGTAGCTGTGATAATATACTTTGTACTTGCATTATAACTCAAAGTTTTAGCGAAGATACAATATGTGAGGGAGCCAGGGAATTTCAGTCACAAGTCGATTTTTGAAAGTTTGGAGATACATGTACACATATACATTCTCTGAGTGGATTCAGTTTTGCTTCATAATCTTCCCTCGCTATTTCTAGATGTTTTGAACAATGTGTCACCTGTCAGCATCATCATGTTCGCTGCCACATGTGAGTATCCAACAAACCATCTTCACTTTCCTCTATTCATCTCAAGAGATGGTTTGTAGTTTCAATTTAGATTTGCTATGCGAGCTGATGTAGGAAGCTGATTGTCAAAACGTACTGAATGTATCTTGACTTGGAAGACCTTGTTCATTAACTTTGTTTATTTTTGTTTCTGGTCTATGTCATGATGTCAACAATACTTGGACTTTTTATTGAAATTGTTTTGGAATACAATATTATTGTTTTCTTGTTTTTTTATATTTCCTTTTTTAACATTATTCATACTTTTTTGGCTAGCTATATTCACACACCGGTGACCGGTTTCGAGAACGGAGAATGCCTCGATGTAACTCCTATTTGCTCAATACCAAGACACCATACATGAATGTATCATAAGAACCACAAGTCAAACATCAAATCAGTAAGATTTTTGAAACGCTAGAATCTTCTCACACCCTTTGTTTGGCCCGGAAAGTTTCGAATCGACTCGATCTGTTGGCCGCCATTTTGTTGTGTTGATCTTGCAAGTGCATACTAGGCGTATTCACTGATAGGTCCTAGACTATAAATGGAGTAAAAGTTGTCCCAGCTTAACTGCGATCGCTGGCCGTGAGGCTAGAGAGCTTGTCTGGCTATTCCCAATTGTTGATGACTCGGGCTCGATTTCCACTCATGACAAGCTTTTTTTTTTTTTTTTTCATTCAATAGGCTTCACTAAACTTGCATAATATCATGTCTAGAATCAGGCCGAGTGTGGGAATATAGACTCCCTACTTTTTTTTCACTCCAGGGAAATGGGATAAACAGTTCAAACCTGAAGATACAGTGCCTCTGCCGTTCAAAGTCTCTGAATCTCAAATCAAACAAACCTCCATGATGAAGGCTACAGAGAAATACCCCTTCACCAAAGATGATGCTCTTGGCTGCACAGCTGTGGAGATTCCATACCAAGGCAAGGAATTGAGCATGGTCATTCTGCTGCCAAACGAGGATTTCGGACTAGAGGTGAACTTTAATCATGATCTCTTTTAAGATAAGATACGATAAAATGTACGTTATTATACATTAACCCTATCCTTGCATCAGGAGTAGATTTCTCATACTAAAAACGGGAATTAAGTTCTGAAACTTCATGTAATCCTCAAAATCTTGGTCCCAAAGTGACACATTTTGGCTAAACATACTGACCAGTGATCATTACTTTTTTCATGCATTTTGTGTCTACGTGTGGTTCTTTTTTCACCTCACATAAAGAGGGAAAAAACCCATCCACACATCGTGGGGCACTTTTGTCACCCCACCTTGCAAAGCAAAAAAACCCTCATAGATCTAGTCTTTTTAAATATTTTTAGCTCAGGTGGGTTTGCAAAAGTTCATTGAGTTACTATTCAGGCTTTGGCTTGGAAGGTTACCAAACAAGTATGTATAAGGTTTTATGAAGCTAGTCTCGGACTTGAAATAATGTAGTATAATAATTTTACATCTGGAAAGCCTATAGAATTGGTTCCAGTGTAAATTGGAAGTTCGTTAGCATATAGGGTAGGCATGTCGTTATAGCATTAGCTTTGATGGACTCTGCATGTAGTATAAAAAACTTACGCTAAGGGAAGGTCTAAATTTCATCTTCACATCGATGAAATAACAGTACAGGGCAGGTTGTTTACCCGCGCATCGCCGACCAATTCCTCTTTAAGATACGACACAATGCCCAGTTAGTAATAAGTAGTGTTTTTCTTCTTTATGATGTGGTGGGTGGAAAAGATACCCCATGATGTGCGGATAGGGTTAACATGGAAATTTGTTTTGGATGTAGGCCTGTTACATGACATGTGGACACATCATAATAACATCATAGACCAGATAATATGTGAAGCATTCGCACCATCACACAGACACATTAACAGGCATTCATTCCCACAAGCACATGTACTGATATATATCACATTTTATGCTGCCCTCTGTTAGCTATCATTATTGTAACCCTTCTTTGTTAGTCTCAATTAGTTTATGATGTTGAATACCAATAAACTTGCAAACTGTCATCAATACCTCCTGTTTATTTAATGGTTTGAAGTCAGGCTTTATTGTATCTGTTGAATATCATTACCTGTTTTCATAATTGAGCTTTAAGACTATATAACACCTTTCTGGATACCCTTTACACTAATATACCACAACTGAAGAAAACCTGCAGATTCCACTTCATGGCATTGGACAGAAGGGTGAAGGCCCATACGTCGCTTGATCACTGAAGAAGAAGGATGTCATTCCCTAAGCTGTGGCTTGCCCTTACCCCTTGATAGTGATGCATGTGTGTTACATTATGTCTAAATCTGTCATTATTATTTTTTCTTTTGACTTGTCTCTTATACAGGCAATGATTTCCAAACTCACTGATGAAAATCTCAAAGGACTACTAAACAGTATGGGACCTTCAATGATAAAAGTGGATCTCACTCTTCCGAAATTCGAGGTAAGACCAAAAAGTACCTGTGAATTTGTCCTACACTTTTACTACCTTTTTATGCCAGCACTCGACATATGCCTTGTCATGCTTACATGCTAATAGCTAACCCTTCTACACCCACAAACCTTGACTGTCAAAGATGCTTCTAAATTTCATGTAGAAGAAAATCGAGTCAGTGTCTTATGGTTGCACAATGTCATCAGCACATAAAACTGTCTATATATTCTTTTACTAGGGTTATGAGCAAAGAAAAGACATGCCTCAGTAATACTCCCATTTCCTGTGTAGCAAAATTCTTTTATGTTAGATCTCTCTTTATAGTTAATTTTACAGAATTATTCAACAATGCAAAAGTGAAATTTACACCACCTCATAATGTTATGGTAAAACCTTAAGTACATGTGTATACAGGAATACAATATCCAAAGAGACAGCACTCACTATTCATTAATGCAGAGAAAAAAACAGCTTGCTCATATGCTGTAAGAAGTGTATAACGGCTACAGCTCGTTCTATGCAAAAGTCTTCTTCTTCTTCTCTTCTTGGTTATGACGGCAGCCTCATCAACTTTCCAATCATGCAATAGACTAAGCCTATAAAGACTTTGAGGAGAAAGGTTCATACATCTTCGTAAATAACTCTTATTAATAAGTATCTCACTTGCTCACCCCACCAATATACTGTATCCCTTTTACCTGTATGTATGAGTTCACAGAATATTATTTTTTTGAATTTTATTCAGCCTTGGTTGACTGGTTTCCCTTTTGTTTTCTTTTTTTGTGTGTGTGTGTGTTTCTTATTTCTAACTTGCATGCTACATGCTAACTTGTCTTTGTAGTCCATCGCATATTGTATAAGGACTTAAGCTGTTTCCAGGGTTTCTCTCTCTCTCTGAGTGTGGTATTCTGTTCAGACATTCACAACTTTGGTGATGTCCATTCTGTTCCATTTTCCTTCTTTCTCATTCCTGTTCTTCTTGATTCTTGATCTGTTTATGTTAATATATATGCGAATTCAGTGTGAGGATCAACTTGAATCATATAAAGTTTTAGGAATTGTATTTTACAAAATTGTGCATGGGTAGTGGTTTATTTAACATTTGTTGATACTTGTATTGGATTTCCTCAATATGGTTATAGATTAGAAACAAAATCAGGGCCTGTATGCAAGTCTATCCAGATAGAGAGCTATTCGTGAAAAGCACAGATAGTCAAGGAAAGGTGACAGATTTTTGTCTATACATTTAACCAAAACCTGAGAGCCCTAAATGCTGCTAATAATGTTTGACATGCATACAGGCCCAGAGGTGTCAGGGTCACATATGGACTTAACATTACTGAACACCTAACTTGCAACAGCTGGATGATGATATATGTATACGTGTATGTGATATTTTTGTGTGTTCAGGGTGGCGGCTACTTCCCAATGATTTATCATACAATCTCCCCATAAAAGCTTCCTGTATCAGTGGATGGGGTTTTATGATTTCCTAATGTCAGTTACGTAGTAGTGTTGCCGTGATTAACAGATCCTTGGGCAGATAGATTTATGTATGCCCAGTTCAGGTGTGGTGGGTGGTGTTGTACTTGTGCATGTGAATAAATACAATACTCTTACTTTCCATTTGTATACTTTACATTTATCATAATGTATGACGCATTAGTTTATCTGTCTTCCATGTTTTTGTATCATCAGTCATTGTTTTGGTTGGGTTTTTTTTTACCCCTTTATTTCTTTATGGGTGAAGTGATTTCTTTATTGTTATAGTTAAATGAGAATAAGACTGAAAAACAATGCATTCATGTATTTGTGTAATGTGAACTTAATCAACTCTTCACATTCAGAATTTATGTTCATTGTGTTTTCAAGGCTTTTGGCCCACATACAGAAATTGTAGGCCAACATATTTGTTTTTGGAAGTTGTTTTAAGTGATGTCATTTTATGTTTATTTTCATTAAATCCATGCTCAATGATCTTCCATCATGATTACATGTTACTTTTCAATATCAGATACAAGGTTGTTTGTGATTGCAAACAATATTTTACAACATACTTTTGTAAAGAATGTTACATGGATAGTTTTCCATGGAAATATTGTTCACTTTTTTAAAAAGAAATTTATCTTCATATAACATGGAACGTTTTGTGTACATTGCTTGAATATTGTATTTGATTGATTGATATGTAGGCTTACCCATACTTAAATTGTTTGTACAGACTATGTTTATACTTTGACACTTGATGAGATTATAAAAGACATTAATTTTTAATGTTGTGGATAAGCCAACATAGTATAAAATCCCTTTTATGTTTCATATGCCTGATTGCATGTCTTATGATAGTGCTGTACAATGTATTTAAATTAGCTGTACACAACACTTGCACAGCAACCTGTCTGCCAGGTTTTGTTTGCGTCATTGTTATAGATCGTTTTGAATTTGAACTCATTTGAAAAATGTATTTAAGGAGAACATGTGGCCAATAGGCACTGCTCTGTGGCGACTAATATTATTGTTATTATAACACTACGGCAAATTTCCCTGAGAAGGGATTAAAACACTAAACAATATGCAAAATTTAAATTACATGTGTACTGGACTAGTGCATTTATTAGTTATTATGACTTTATCAAGAAATTATGCATGTTTTACCGGTATATGTACATGTACTCTTATTCTGCTGTAAATACAACACTTATTCAGAGGAGGGTTAACGTGTTGGGTTAATGTTTTTGGTCTTGGGTCATACAGGCAGTTTATATGGCTGTCCAACCCTGTCCTATGGAAGACAGATGTAAATATGTAGGTCCCACCTCTTGCATTACAAAAATGTGTGAATTAATGCAAACTTCTTTGTTATAGATCTAGTAATTATTTTCGTCATGTGAACGGTGCATAAAATTGAAAACACCTGTAGTGTTCTAAGTCACAGTCACACATTCAATGTAGCAATAACATTGTAATGAATGTTCATATTTATTTCTTGTTTTCATTCTTTTCTGTATTATTCTTAGCATGAGACATGTACTATCAGCTTCTGTATTGTTTCACTTTTTATCTCCCAAGCTGATGATGGATATCCCATTGTTCAATTGATCATTGACTGATAACATTGCAGACGTATTGAATTATGACCGACAGGACTTTATCGCTGTTTGTACAATAGGCTCCATTATAGAGACACTGTAATGTGCTGCTGTTATCTCGGTGTCAGAATAAATCATCACAATGTCAAGTGGGTGTGTCTTTTGTTTGTCGCAAGGCACAAGGTCTTGTTGCAAAACTGCTGACTCAACTAGTAGCATAGATAGAATCAACACTATGTAGGATGAGATACAGAAGTTGCCAACTTGCTGTGATCAACTTTGTATTGAACTTTTACACAAGTTCAAGCATCAGGGCTACCAACAATGTTGCGGCGTAAATCTGGTTAAGTCCTAAATCATGGCATCTCTGCAGCTATAAATGTCTCAATGTTGTATCAATATTGGAAGTATTGACTCAAAGACTGAATTGCACACAGCAATCATCTAGTTGGAGGGCTCTTGTGACTGCATTGCACAGTTGTATGAACATGGGGCCAATTTTAATGCCCTCCAGGCCCAGTGTGCAGAGCTAGGCTGCCATTGCTCTGTAGCTATCACACCGCTTGTAAGAGTTGATCAACTCAACCTAGCACCTGACCGAAACAACAACAAGATACATACAGAAGAAATCACAAACAGTGGTCACAGTCTAGATTTGGATACTTATAATCGTTAAGAGAAATCAGCATTTGAATATTGAAATAAATAAATGAAGAAATAAATATATATACAAATAAATAAACAAGTAAATAACTATATAAATAAATACACAATTTCTATAATCTGTCCCATTTCTAACTAGGTGACCGACTCTTTCTCCCTCACCCACACTTTAACTGCCATGGGGATGTGTGAGCCTTTTGACAGACTTGCGGCAAATTTCTCTGGACTCAACTCAGAGACAGACCTTTACATCTCCGCCATTTTACACAAGGCTTTTGTCTCTGTCAACGAGGAGGGTACAGAGGCGGCTGCAGCCACGGTTGTGAGAATGGCTCGAGGATGTTGTTTGCCTGCCCCTATGCCGACCATCAGAGTGGACCATCCTTTCATGTTCACCATCATAGACAGACGACACTGTGATGCCATTCTCTTCTGTGGAGCAATTCTTGATTCTCTGTCAGAGACTCCTACTATTTAAGCCTGATTGTGTAACTCTTCATGCCCGACTGGATCAAATTACAAATACTAACAAATCAAGTCGAAATTGCTATGGCATGGGACTTCAATGTAGACATTCAATCGCGCTCACTCGCCAGGCTTTACGCTTCTCGAACAGAGCCCCAGTGGCTCTATACGGGTTTTCTGCACGTTATCAGACGCTTTTTTTAATCCCTTTTTTTTTGCCTTTTGGCGCCAGTTGACAATATCTTTACAACCAAAGGGACTGTCATATTTTTGTTTTTTCAGCGTTCGCTTGGTGGAGCCTAAGGACAGTGAACATGGCCCCAGCATAGAAAAGTGTCTATTGTCTTCAACTCATAACAACTTTTCTTTACTTTCAAAGAAGAAATGTCATTCATCAGTTCAAACTTTCAATTTAACATTTAACCCAACGAATTCAGTTGGCATTTGCAAGATCTATCTAAATTTAAACATCTCAATGTAATAAGCCATCATTATTCAATTAGTATGGGTACAATCTTTGTACTGGTACTGGGTAGGCCTATTGACATTGACAATATTGCAGCGATATGCAGGTGTCCGCCTAGAACCTGGTAGAATGAGAGCGTAAAAGTATTGGTGTCTGCAGTTTCATTATTTCAATAGTTCAGCCGTTTCAGTGTCATTTCTTTGTGTTTTTAGAGTTTGTATGCATCATCATACAATCCTAATTATTTTACAGTATCCCCCCCTCCCAGGCAAAGCCAGGTAAATCAGCTAGTATTATAAACACACATGATATAAGACTATGATTCGTAAAGCATATATGGCTGAAATATACGACTTGTCAAAAAATTCTTAGCATCAATGAGGTACTTTGCAAACTCGGAAGTAGTGTAGTGCATGATGGTGGTGTTTTCCTGTACTCCCTGTATAGGTAAGCAGCTCCTTCGAAATGAAAGATGCCTTAGACTCAATGGGAATGCGGGAAGCCTTTGATCCGGGGATCGCTAACCTCACAGGCATCTCACACGAGCTTGGGTTGTCTCTGTCCGCCATTGTCCACAAAGCTTTTGTCCGTGTCAATGAGCAAGGGACAATCGCGGGCGCAGCCACCGCAACCTTGATGATGGGTGGATGTATGCCAGAACCCAACCCTGCGTTCAAAGTGGATCATCCCTTCTTCTTTTCCATCATAGACAAGAGAGACATGACGCCCCTCTTCATGGGATTCATCATTGATCCTTTATTGTAACAATCTCTATGTCTCTCAATCACTCTCTCTCTCTCTCTTGACTTGAATCTGTGAGAAACCTTCTGCATAGGTAGGATGTGTTTTATTCTAGCTCTGCAATGGGCTGTTTTCTCTGTCTTATTTTGACTACACGTTTGTCGTAGAGGAGACATAGAGGATGCTTTGTGCTGACGATCACCAGCTGGGTCTGTCCTCTACTAGTCTGATCAGGGTTAAGCTGGCAAGACGGGTTCACTCTTTTATCAGTGTTGCCATTCTTCTGGAAATTTCCTGAATTCTGGAAACGACATTTCTATGAATTGTTTATTAATGTGTATTTTAAGTTTTAAATTTAAGATTTAAATGCAGGAGCGGTCCATGTGAGCCTTCTGTAAAAAGTGCAGGAAATGAAATTTTGGAGGACTGGCAACTCTGTTTTATTATGTCAAATCAAGAGTTGAATACAAAATTGCAGTTTTGACATATTTGAGTCTGAATGAACCATCTTTTCCCTCCTATT
>JAUELK010122706.1:0-11757 GCA_031471215.1 Gastropteron pacificum
TAATAATAATAATAATAATAATAATAATAATAATAATAATAATAATAATGATAATAATAATAATAATAATAATAATATTGATTATTATAAGGACACAGTTGTCCATCTGTGGAACGATTCTTAAACATCTTTGCTTGGAATGGTTCTGTTTTTTCTTTCTACAAACCCTGATAAGCTGTTAAGAGCCTCTAAGACGAGCGAATTAACAGAATAAACTAGATATTTCTTATTTTTGTCTCTTTTCCGGAACGACTGTCATCCTCATTTTATTGTTCAAATGTCTGTGCCGGCCGGAGTAATAAAATAGACAACATTTTGGCAGGAATGCTATTCTAGGGAGGCTCCATAATGTGATCAAGGAATATAATAACGTGAGCCCTTGGCGATTGCAAAAATGAGAATAACATGGAACGGACGTCATCATTCCGCGTTGTGTGGAGGAAATATACAGTTTGCGTGCCTCCATACTTCGCGTGACCTGTGATTTCCTATTAATGAGAAACGCTTGAGCGCGAGGCAGACAAAATTATGCTCATTTTGGATCCCACTTTTTCCTGGCGCTCAACCCTCTTGGCTGGAGACTACTTGCGTAGCACGGGATAATAGCTCCTGTAGCACGAGTCTCTCGGGTGCAATGCCAAATGGCAAGACCGAACCAGCGAAACCTTGATATTCTGTGTCCTTCTTTTGGCTTCATTTTGTTAAACCATTATGAGCTTTGTTGTTGTTGCTGTTGGTGATGGCGGTGGTGGCGGTTGGGGGGGGGGGGGGCTGAATGGTGTCAGGTTCTATGTATGAGTAAGTGTACGCACAAAAAGAACGATTGCACGCGATAAAAACGAGCGCGATTATTGGAGGTGTTTGGGATATGCTATGCCGTTCTAACCCACCAGCTGTCATTCTTGTCAAATCGATGAGAATGAGGGGCATATCGGTAAACATTATAGTA
The DNA here is from genome assembly GCA_031471215.1 of Gastropteron pacificum. Taxonomy (NCBI): domain Eukaryota; kingdom Metazoa; phylum Mollusca; class Gastropoda; order Cephalaspidea; family Gastropteridae; genus Gastropteron; species Gastropteron pacificum. The sequence goes on from JAUELK010122706.1 coordinate 950, forward strand.
CGTCTAGGCCTACTAAAGTGTACCATACCCGACGGAATTCACGAACAGTCAGAGCACAGGGCACATAGTGGGAAATAGCAAGCACTTTGGATATCTAGATGTTATCAAATCCACTCGACAATATGTTTTCTTTATCATTTTTGTTCCTCTTTTTTTTTCGACCCACTGCCACGAAAGAACAATAATAATTATGACGCCACTTTGCTAGATTTACATGACTCTGTCTTCAAATTGTCATTTCATCTTTGTAAATGTTTTCATTTAGATACGTTTCGCAGTGTGTTTTCTCTTCTTTAAGTTTCCTTCACTCTAACTACAAATCGATTTCTTTGTTATGTTGCTTATCGATCAATGCTTTCTTAAATTGTGTCTTGTTTGTTTCTTTTGCTTCGTTTTTGTTCCATTTGTATCTTTGTTTGTTTTTCTGTGCGAGCACATGTATCTCTATTTGCTGTATGAAGAAACTAGAAACTTCCAATCATGTTGCTGTTACGTTATCTTTGGCACATTTTGGCTTGCATCTGTGCATCTATTTCTGTCCTCAATACTGGATGGAGCAATTTGGAACCAATCCCGGTGGGGAAAGGCTAAAAGAAACAAACATGCAGGTTTCTGTAAAGACGAAATTACTTCAAATTTGATCTTAAAAAACACATCATCAAACCACTTCTCTTACGTGCAAAAATTGTCACGTCAAGACGCATTCGCCTCTACGAGTTGAGAAATAGCGGAATCGTGTTTATTTGATGGAAAACATGAAGCGCTCCCAAGCACTCCCTGGGGAACCAGACAATTTTCTGTGGCACCCTTTGATGGCGTCTCGTGCACAAGCCGCCAGAAATGGCCCCGGGGTGGGGGTGGGGGGGGTAGGAAGGAGGGGGAAGGGGCATCTATAAATCCGCTTACCTCCTGACGGGCAACAGGACAACAAGATCTTTCTGATCGATAGCCCTTGAAGCAAGAGGTGCGTGGACAGGCGTCACAGGGGACCCATGGCCAGTGGCAGGTTGCTGCTTCCCTTTACTGTAACTGTAAGTACATTGAGACTTCTTCCTTTTACTGTAAGTACATTAAGACTTATTCCCTTTACTGTAAGTACATTGATACTTCTTCCCGCTACTGTAAGTACATTGAGTCTTCTTCCCGCTACTGTGAGTACATTGAGACTTCTTCCTTTTACTGTAAGTACATTGAGACTTCTACCTTTTACTGTAAGTACATTGAGACTTCTACCTTTTACTGTAAGTACATTGAGACTTCTTCCCGCTACTGTAAGTACATTGAGACTTCTTCCTTTTACTGTAAGTACATTGAGACTTCTTCCATTTACTGTAAGTACATTAAGACTTCTTCCCTTTACTCTAAGTACATTGATACTTCTTCCCGCTACTGTAAGTACATTGAGTCTTCTTCCCGCTACTGTGAGTACATTGAGACTTCTTCCTTTTACTGTAAGTACATTGAGACTTCTACCTTTTACTGTAAGTACATTGAGTCTTCTTCCTTTTACTGTAAGTACATTGAGACTTCTTCCTTTTACTGTAAGTACAATGATGTTCTACCTTTTACTGTAAGTACATTGAGACTGCTTCCTTTTACTGTAAGTACATTGAGACTTCTTCCTTTTACTGTAAGTACAATGAGACTGCTTCCTTTTACTGTAAGTACATTGAGACTGCTTCCTTTTACTGTAAGTACATTGAGACTTAATCGAACTAGTCGTGTCTTGTCAATGTGCTTCATCTACTATGCAGGAAGAATTCAGTGTGGAAACACAACACTCTTAGAATGTTAGAGTCTGCGAATTTGAAATTGAGGCCCAAATGTAAGAACGTTTAAGAGGTAGAAGTCTACGGTAGTTGCTTACTTAGTGGCACGCCACTATTTCGATGTCTCGGGTTCAAATCCTGGTTTTGGGGGTGTGCAGACTCGATTTGAACTTGAGTGAATTGACGTTATTGTTTTCCCCATACATTATATTATAGGTGTATGCCTATTCGTGTAAAAAAAAAAAGAAAGGCTTTAGCACTATTTGTTTCACTGAGTAGCTGACTGTAGACAGTGATCGGTCTTGTCTAGATGTTGGTGTGGGCGTATCAGTATCAGTAGTACTGGGAGGTTGAGATGGATCCGGAGTGAACTAGGTCCATCTGGGAAATAGTTACTTTAGTTACTTTGAGCTTGTTGTAGTGCAGTGTGAAACACTAATAAGTAGTAATGATCTTCATCACATGTAGCACACCAAGACGAGAGCAAGTAAGACTAATCACAAAACAATGCTCCGCACATCAATTCAAACATACCACCAAATGTCCCAATATTTGTAAGTCAATTAGTGATGAGTAATTCCTCTAAAGTCGCTCTCCGGCTCTGCTGACTGACAGCGGAAATAAAACGCGCCCGTGTCTTGACTGCGACACTGCACTGGGATCGGGTCACAAGGAGAATATCGATCAATACCAAAAGGCTTCTTTCCTGATCTCGTCTTGCGTTAAGCGCGTTGACAGAGCACTAGAACTGATTGGCCCTGATTGATACAATTGCACTGATAGGATTCTGCCAGATCATGCAGTTAGTGGCCTGCTGTGCAGTGCAGGGCTCACACTGAGAAGCATGTCACAAATAGTGGAGGAAGTGTTTGAAACACTTTGTCGGCACTCACTGGCTGTAGGATGCTGGCGTTGGTTGACTCTTCCGTTTCTGGTGATGATGATAATAATAGATAATGGCAGGTTGCAAATGGTGCATTTCATCGCTCTGTATCAAGTTCAGTGCGTCTTTACATGGCCAGTGGGCTACTACCAGTATCATAGCCTATTATTTCTATAGATTCTTCAAGTTCCAGCATCATCTCAAAATCACTTTGCCGAGAGGAAGATAGAGATTATAAGACCCCCACCCCCGCAAGCAAGGGATAGACAGACAGACAGAGAGGGAGAGGTGGGGGGGCGAAAAGGGAGGAAGAGAGGAACAACGACGAGTGATTGAGAGACGGGGGGACGACTAGGAAGGGATGAAGATATAAACGCATATGGAGAGACGACGGAGAGAGAGAGAGAGAGAGAGAGAGAGAGAGAGAGAGAGAGAGAGAGATTGAGAGAGGGAGAGAGAGAGAGAGTAACCAACCATTATGTACTCAGTGAGTGACCAGGACAGCCAGTTACGGGTATCATCAGGGAATTAAGTGTACCAGAGGTCATCCTGCCTGGACAAACACTGACCGACCCATTCTGTTGACCCAAGGCTCGTTCCTAATGGTGGACTAGTGGTCATGTGGTGACTGCCTCTGCAGTCAAAGGTAAATGTCCCAGGTTCAATTCCTCGGCTGGACGTTTCGACTCTCTATGCTAAGTGTTGCCAACTCGGTAGAATAACAACACACAAAAACAACCATGGTATCTTACCATGACGATTCAATAACCATACGTACTCTAAGGTATCAAATAAATGTACCAACTCAATGACTGCATTGCACATAGCAGTCATCTGGGCCGGAGGGGTCTTGTGACTGCACTGCAAGGGGCCAATTTGAAGGCCCTCCAGTCCCAGGTTGCAGAGCTAGGCTGCCATGGCTCTGTAGGTCTATTACTATTAGGCCACTTGAAGAATGAATAACTCATAACTTGTGCCTGATCGCAACAACAACAACAACAGCAACAGGTGGTTTGAACTGAAACATTCTCGATTTCAATTTCAGTGGAGGTAAGTCGCTGAATTGTTCAAAAATAGAACAGACATCAATCCAAAAAAGAAGTAGGTTTCTGTCTATGTATTTAAGTACATAAGTTAATAAGCCCACTACTATACTGAATGATCAACTCCATGTAATAGATGACAGTACTGGCATCAAGCTGTCAACACTGTCGATGTTGGTGACGTGGCACAACTACTCACTGCCAATAGGAAGTCTCAGGCGTATCCATGGCAAACTCTTAGTCCTTACTGTAGATGCCTCACTACATTACAAAGCAGGACCAATGAACATGAATTGCAATAAATACAGATTAACAGATCATAGAAAATTGAACAAAACAGGATCTCAGCCCCTTAAAAAACAGGACCTGAGGGGGGGAATCAGGACGAAGGCCGGCTCGGGGAAATTTATTACTTTGATCTAGATATAATCAAGACCTCTCGGGCTACTGAGATATATCAAGAGTTAAATTGGGTTGAAATTTACCGAGATCAGCACTTTCCCCGGGTTTTCCCGTCAGTTCGGACTCCACTACTACTACTACTACTTGGTATCTAAATCTAGACTCTACTCGAGACCTCTACTCTACCTGCTCTATGATACGGTAACAATGTCACTAAGTATGTGAGATCTTGTGTTGCAATGTTAACCTGGATCCGGTGTAAACCCAGGCATACCAAGATGTGAAAATACATAGAATTGAGGGAGAACAATGTTCAATGATAACGTAAACAACATATGAAAAGGTAAGATCAAAAGCTTTTGAAACTGCATTTATTAAGGAAAAAATCAGATGAGCACCTCAGCACTTACTGAATTCATATTTTTGGACTGAATGCAAACATTCTATTAGAGCATGTCAGGCAAGCAATACAATCATAAACTCCATCATTGGGTCTCTAATCACAAGACTACTAAACGCAACTAACCAACTTTATGGTGAACTCTTCATCTTACGAAAACAAAGGTTATTAATGCCAATGGTGAATACTTTCAGTATATTGTAACTTAAAGGTCTCTTAAAGAGAAATCCAACAAAGTAGACAATTACTACATTCACTACCATCACTTATTAGAATTAGAAGTTAAGTATAGGCTATGCACTAAAAGGTGTAGTCATTTCGTCTTTAAGAAACTTCAAAGGAAGAGCACGGGTAATCTGAATCTTGGAATTTAATTTAGTAGAATACTGACACACTTATTAAACTGAGATCACAAACAATCTGACTTATCATTAAATGACAAGGTGCACTGTCATTTTTCGTACCTCCTAATTTACAACATTCCTCAGGAGAGAAATTTCTCTTAAAAAAGAATAAATGAGGGCACTGTCCCTCTGTATGCTTCAGTTTCAAGCCATTCATCAAGTAATGGTCCCAAGTGTCATTGTACGCTTGCCAGTTGTTTATCATGAGCGATGCAATGAGACATGAACAATTCAGTCTGAAAAGTGATTTTAGCCACAACATATTCATCTAAAATCAAAAAATGGCATAAGTACAAAAATTCTACTGTGATAATGAGAGTGTGCGAGCAAATCAAATGGATGTGAGATGTACATACAGGGAGTTCTGTTACTAGACAAAAAAAATTATCTTCTAGACACAATCGAATATAATGTTCAAGTAGACATGCCTATCAGTATCAGAACTTACAATAATTAGTAGCAATCAAATGACTAACATACAAATCCCATATAATCAGTAATCAGTATGAATTATATAGATTCAGTCAGTTTTGGGACAAAAAATGTGTACTGTACTGCTTTTAAAGACACTACAGAGCATGCATAGCATGCACATTGAAGTTTTATGATTTAAAGACGGTTTAAGTTAAATTACTGGACCCAAACATTCATGTACATGATAAATATTGAAATGAATTATACAATTCTACATTGTAATGAACAGAACACGTACATGCAAGTCATGACAAAAGATGAAATCTATGAATTAAAATAATGTATCACAGGATTTTCTACCATTGGTTGTTTAAACTCAATCACTGTCAAACGAAATGCAGAACAGCAATGTGAATAACCAAAAAAAAGACAAATGCCTTTTTGTTTCTAAAGTTCTATACACTGTCACTAAAGGAACCATGCTTCATGCAACCTCATCATGGACTTGTGTCAACATGTTATTTTCTGTATCAATTTTCTCTTCCAGATCAAAGCTTAGTAATTAAGATAATATTTGACAATACACTATGACTATGACTATGAATCATAATGCTATCAACACTAAAATCATACAACCAATATGGAAGAAGGTGAAATGCACACAAGAACTTTGCTCTTGATTCATATGGGCATCCATTATTATAATCTTTATTTGTATGTACAAAATGATAGGAAACTCAGCGAGGAGCCATTAAGTTCCTACAAGTCTCAATATACCATCAAACATAGTTAAGTATAAATATGGCCCGCACTTTGCCCCCAAAATAAATCCTTATTGCACATACCAGTGCCGATACCATACTGCCCCACAGTGGATCCATGATTGAAATCATGTCTGAACCATAGCGTAAAACAGAACTGACAAAAGAGTGTATCACATAACCCATGTAAAAAATGAGGGGGGAACAAAGAGAGCCTACATTTGAGGACATTTACAAAGGAACACCACATGAGAACAATCAATGAAATCAGGGCTGAGCATTAGACTGTGACCACAAATTATATCATAACCCATTAAACTTAATCAGCTCACTAATGATGAAATACCAAAACTGCTGTTTAAGTTTAACAATAAAAAAGACAGAACATACCCTAGGAACACATTTAAAAATATGTCAAATCTAAAATCAAAGGCGGAAAGCCATGTCAACACCTCATAGTGAACAAAACTATGTTATCGAAACAGAAAGTATGACTGTCTCTTAAATTACACTCCAAACATGTCCCCACCTCAAAGAGCTGAGGACACAGGCAAAGAGGACCAAGAGGAAGGTGACTCTATGGTCCAAAGCAAGTGAAGCATGCAGTGAGACACAACTCATTGCTTGCACAACTAACAGGGAAATGAATTCAAGAACAGTCAAAGTGAAGAGCAGTATTCCTCCACTCCAGCAACAAAACTTCACCTAGCAGAAATGATTATATAAGCCAAGAAAAGTGGTACAACTCTACTGAGGGGGTTTTCATCTGAAATGAGAATGATGACCCTTAACATGATAAACCCAATGTACCACACTTCCTTTAGAAAGAGCCAATCGTGACACATTCATGAAAGAGTATGACATTAGGGACACTAAAGGAGGCCATGTCAAGTGACAGCTAAACTAGGAGTTATTCATGTGTGAGAGACTTTGGCAGAGTGTACGAGTGACAACAAAACGATGAATTAGAAGCGCCAGTGGGACATCTTTTTGACGATCTTGACATGAGAATTTGTATAAATAATGGGGACATGTGAACCGTTAACACCAATGAAACAATATATACTTTGCTACGTACAGCGACTTTATTAGAAGTGGGCATGTTATCAACTCTACAACAGGGTGGCTGTAATATTAGAGGTGATGTATACTTAGAATAATGAGAAGCATCAAATGAAATGAAAATAATAATTAGTATGAGAGGTACGATATTCTCAGATGTGCCAGCATTCCATCGTTTATCTGAGCTTTCAATTCAAAAACATTTGTTACAACATTGCAGTTGGTCCTTCATGAACAATGAACCTACATAACAACAGGGAGCTAAGGAACATCTATACAATCATCATGAGCATGTCGTTTTATAGTCAGCAATATGGAGAATGGTATCTTCTTCTTCTTCTCCCCAATCCAGCAGCCTTTGATCACTTGCTCTTCAGACCATTGCCATGAAGTAAAATTGAAAGGTTGTTTTTTTTTAGCTATTCAGAGGTGGAGTATAATAAAGTTGTGGTGATACGCAGTGAGGGATATCGGCAAAAAAGGACACTAAAAAACTACCTTAAATAAACAATAACACCCCACCACACACACAGTGAGGGAGGAAGAAATTGTTGTCTCAGGTCTTGGAGATTGGGGCAGCACAGGAGGAAATGATGTGTTGTTTCAAACTGGGCATTGCATAAGGGGCATACAGGTGGGAGTTCTGGATAAAAGCGGTTTAGATGTTTGTTGAGTCTGATGTGTTGTGTTCTCATACGGAAGATGGCCACTTGATCTTTCCGAGGCAGGGTATGAATGTCCACTTTGGGTTTTGTAGAGTTCATGCCTCTAGAACGTCAGCCATCTCACAAAGTGTTATATCTGCAAAACTGATCTTTTTACAGGACAGACGGACTGAATTGATGCGTTTCAGATCATATTCTTTAGTGGTACATTCACTTTCAGTGATAATAGGCATCGTCAAGCCGATCAGTGTTGTATAAATAACTAAAATAAAATTTTAAATGCAGATACAACATTTCGTGAGATGAGCAACGCTAACTGGTGAAGCATCCATCCAAGTGCTAGCAAGGCGAGCAGCACACATTCCGGGACTCTTTCCCACCTAGGATATGGCTGACAGCTCCCCCAGAGCTTCATGGTGCAGGTTGCTCAAGCTGCTCACAGACTTGCGCACATCACAGATGATGGACCGCACCTGAACACACATTGACAGAACCAAGCATTATGAGCATCCAGACTTGAAATAATCATAATAATAATAAGAATAAGAGCATTTATAATGCACTTTCCCTGGATAGCTCAAAGCGCTGCACAAGAGATCTTATCTAAGTAAACAAATAAAAGAGTAAATACTAAAATGAATGAATGGTTTAAGGTGCCCGAACACAGGGCATGTAGCATGAAATAACTATAATAATAATCTTATTTATTTATAGTAAGAGGAAGGCCTTTTCAAGGTGTTGCTATGTATGCGAAAACTACGGAACCACGGGTATGTTTGTGTGTATGTGTGTGTGTGAAAGAGAGACAGACAGATGGGCTGACGGACGGACAGACAGACACAGATAAAGAAAGAAAGAAAGTGAGAAGGACAGAGGGAGGGAGAGGGGCGACAGAGATGGAGAGAGAGAAAGGGGAGAGAGGGAGAGAAAGAGAGAGAGAGACAGAGAGAGAGAGAGAGAGAGAGAGAGAGAGAGAGAGAGAGACCTTTCACTGTCTATAGTCGTGTACCTATTTTACACCCTGGGTATGGTGTAAAGAGTGTGACAAAGAACTGCTTCCTTGAGGTGGATAAGAAAATACTCTCAAATTCAAATCGAGTCAGCACGGCCAGGAATCATAACAGTTGGGAAATACAAACTAAAGCAGCCACAATTGAAATGATGTAAATTGTAAGAAGACAATGTCTCCACCAAGTTACTGCAAAGTTTTCTTTCAGGTTCACAAAAGGACTTTAATTAATTAGTATTAGAAGAAACAAGCTTCCTTTAAGACTTTCACTTTAAAATAGGGTGCTTCTTTTTTCCGAAACCGGGTCCTTTTTTTTGTTGTTGAAACCCTCCAAAACCTGTAAAAATGTATTCCTTGACATCCCCCAAACTTCTTATTCCAAAGCAGTTATCAATGCTCCTTGGATGTTGAGATTGTGAAGAAAAAAAAGTGTTTTCTGGTGTTTTCAGATTTTGTTAGTGTATTAAATTTGCTGTCGAGCAAGGAAAATGCACTAGCGGGTACGTACATGTCACTCATATTCCACCGAATGGGTCATCAACATAAGAAATACTGTTAGAGTTTAGATTACGCGAGATAACGTGCTGTACCTGGCTAGTGAAGAAAGGTGTCTCTCTGGGCTTCTCACTGTAGCGTTCATACTGGTCCAGGCTGTCCTGCAACTTGAGGGTCAGGGTGTCATAGTTGCCACGCACCACCTCCAACACCTGGTGACATGTTATGACGTTTTATTGCTCATGTCTACATACCAGCAGGGGAAAGAAGATGATTTCGTTTTTTTCAATTAGCACACACTACATTCCATTAGCATGACTGTTATTAATCCATGAAAGGGGGGGGGGGGGGGGGTCTTGCTTTTTTTCCCATAGAGAAACACTATTTCGCAAAAAAAAACACTTTATGAGTGAACTATGAATTGTTCATAGACAGAAGAAAAGATTGACATGATTGGCCCAGCAGTGCGGGCAGCGAACATTCGAGAGAGTGATGCTGTACAGTGAGTGAGTGAGTGAGTGAGTGAGTGAGTGAGTGAGTGAGTGAGTGAGTGATGATATTTTCATGAGTCTTACATCTCAACAACTGACTCTTCTGAGATATTTGGAAAAAAAGTCACACACAAAATAAATTGTCAAGAAGGATGAGGTAATGATGATACTTGTGCAGACAAGACAAACCCACCTGCTCTTCTGTTAGAGAGGACAGATGGTTGGCCATGGCCCAGGAATCCACCTTCGGGGAGAAGTGGTTGATGATGGCCCTAGGAGGAGAGAGACACAAGCACTCATGGGTACACTCTATACAAGGCTACTCTGCACTGTTGTGTTTGCTTTACAAAGATTAACTGTCAGATCTACATCTACATTATACTCCTTTACATGTACTATAATTTTACTGTATTGCTAACAAACGGCTCATACCAAATTTTCATGATCGTATCTTATCTTATCTTATCTCTTATCTACAATGACCATGCGTGATCCCTTAATATACAATATAAAGGCATTGAGCTACTTAGTTGAGAACTGCAAAGGATAGAAGGATATGGAGGAATCTCTCAGAGGGCTACTTCCAGCAGTGGAAGGACAAACAAGCCTACACACATAATGATAATAATAATGAATTTATATAATAGCGCAATAATCCACCACAAGTGCTCTGTGGCGCTTCACAAAGTCTTAAAACAGAACAATTTTCCACAATTCACACTCAGGAGATGCACAGACATTCTATTCATATTCTTCAACAATTTATAATTATATGCAACATTATTTGATACTAGAAGACCTGTTGCAGCTTCGCTTGCAAAAGATACAATGAGCACATAATCTAGATCTAGATATCTAGATCTAGATAAGTTGAGATAGTGAACGTGGAAGGGCCCTGCTTTGAACTTCCGTCTTTGTCTATTCGTTGCTCGGCCATAGATTGTGAGTAGATTCGTAGACATTTCCGGAAAGACACAATTTAATTTTGCACCGGTGTTCGAAGCGGAAAT
>JAUELK010122817.1:0-11756 GCA_031471215.1 Gastropteron pacificum
AGAGAGACAGAGAGAGAGAGAGAGAGAGAGAGAGAGAGAGAGAGAGAGAGAGAGAGAGAGAGAGAGAGAGAGAGAACATCCTTGGGGTGGGGTCGGGTATAAAAACGTGTTAAATTCGTCATAAGACAGAATAACTTACCTACCTGCTCACCCTAATTCAATAAAATACACGATATTATAATTATGTTCTAGACACATCATATTCCTTGAAGAGAGCGAGGGGAGCGCGTGGGGGCGAAGATCTAGCTACTCGGGTTCCACCTGGGCGCCTACGTGAACGTAGTAGCATCTGTCCAAGAAACAAAATAGGTTAACATGTAACTTGAAGAACAGTGCGATTCGCAATTTAAAGAACGTTTGACCCTAAACGCATGACTTGTAGGAATCACGGAGGAATTCCTGGAATGAAGACAAGACTAAATCCTTCGTAACTGTGGATTCCTAGTCCAGTGCAGAACACTAATAGTCTTAAACTCTGTTTCTTATGAATAGTACACACTAGTAGGCTAACTAGATTTTTCGATCTCTTGTCTTGCTTTGCAGTGGTTTTTTTTTTCAGTATCCATCTATATAAATAAGAGGCAAACTTTAAACATCAAAGCAGATCTCCTCCGTTAATGCTGCACCAAAATGGATGCGGTTCTCACCAAAGTATAAGAATAAGTTGCTATTTCATAACAAGTTGTAAACAATTACATTGTGTGCATGACAAGGTGACATGGGGAGCAATTAGTATAATCTTCTAGATCTGTAGAGTAGAACTTTCGAAGAACTAATAGAATGCAGCATATCTTGCTCTATCTTCTATTTCTATTTCTACGAAGAGATATGATCTAAGCTAATAATGTGTCTTTACGTAGAGCCGTACAGAGGTCCTGCGCCACTGTAGGTTAAAAAAAAACAGCATTTGAAAAGAATATAAGATAGTGAGGGCTCATTCTATTTTCCATGTGATAACTAATTCTTTTTTTTCTTTCAAGTGATAACTAGATCTACATGTAATTTGGCACTAATATCTCGAATTACTTTTAAATGCTCTACCCGATAGCTAGTTCTTTCTAAAATTGACATTCTCCCTGTCCCATTCGTAGAATGGGTTAACCACTAATCAGTAATAATTTTCATTAAATAAGATATCCAGAAGTGACAAGTCTTCTCGACATGATATCGATCTATGTTCTCAAGCGACCAGAGGAAGCGCAGATGGTGTCAAAAACTGCCCCCCCCCCACCCCCTCAGCAAAAATGGATCAGAGTATCAACTCAGACCGTATTCCCGTGTATGTCTTCACCTTCAACCAAATTGCTAACATCACTACATACAACCAATCAGCCAATCGTGGGTCTCAATGAGCCACGTGACACATCAGATCAGAGAAAATGACGTGTGAATCATAATGTCAAGGAAAAAGAAAATACACAAATCAAACAAAGAGAAAAGAACAACACCAATGGCAACAACAACAGGTTAAAAAAACCAAAATCCCACCTCAAAACGCTTGTTGAAAAACACGTCTTCTTTAATAGGACAAGTAAGCGGAGAAGTCACCCATGCAACAGTAAGTTTGAGTTTTGGTGGAGTTTTACACCTTACCGACATAGGTAGGTCACTTAAAAGGTGGGACCTACTTTTAAAGTTCGCCCCCGTTAGAATGGAGATGGAGATCCATAAAAAAAAACTGCCCACACGACCCAAGGCGTGTGCGGCCAAAGGCAAAGACAAGCTAGCATTGTTCTATATTACAAAAGTCTATGGCGTGTGCGGCCAAAGGCAAAGACAAACTAGCATTGTTCTATACTACACAGGTCATGTGACCAAGTGAGCCCTCTAGCCAGCCTTATCAGCTCTCTCTCCGCTGTCCGTGAGATGTGGGCTGCGTCACCTGCCGTACGGATGTCGTGTTTCCCCCCGCATAGTGGCCCAGACTGTAGGAAAACAAGACGTAACGGGGACTATCTCTCTTGTCATCATGGGTACGCCTTCAGTTCTGCCTCGCTCACCTTAGGGAGCGCATCGCCGTGCCACATCCGAGTCCCTCAGAGCTAGAGACGGACAGACAGAAGAGCAGACACATAGCCCAGAGATACAGACAGAAAGGCACACGCCAGGATACACAAAGCAGCCCAGAAAAAACGATTATAACATAATTTAAAAAAAAATCAATTCGATTCACTGTTGAATAGACAAAAACAAAAACCCCACAAAAAAAGATTTGTTGTTTGAAATTCAAAAACAGATAAAGTAAACCCTATCAAGTTGATTGTAGTTTTTGTGGATTGACAAGGGAAAACTACCGTGAAAAGTTTTGCTTGAAGTGCCTGGAAAAGAAGCATACCTTCATTTTGGATTTATTCTTGAATTTGGAAACTTCTTTCAGCGGTAAGTTGAAAGTTGTTCTTTTTCTTGTTCTTGCTCTTGATCAAGACGTATTCTGCTTTTGGATAAGCACAATTTGTAGTTAAAAGATATTGTGTGTCCAGCCCGCCCCCTCCCTCCCAGAAAACGTAAAGTTTAGTTTTCTTTTGAATTATCATTTTCTATTTATTGCATGTACCGACAATTTGCCAATCATTAAAGTGTGCTGATGTCTGTGAACATCGCTTTGAAATGTCCAGAAAAAACCCAACAACTATGTAATACATGTTCTTAGATTCACTTAAACTTCAACCGCAACAAACTGGTCAGTAGTATATATTTCTTTCGATGGACTGTTATTATATATATAATTATTAATGCAGGTTTTCCAAACAAGTGCTCTAAATCATGATCTCTTTTTATATCGTCTATCCTTTTCGTCCTTTTTAACATTGAGTTGCCTTTGGTTGTTTTTTTCTCCTTCTCAACACTCAAAGCAGTATACAAGACGCAAGAGTTAACAATTTGTTACTGACCTATTTGGGTTTTTATCTTTCCCCCAACTGACCCATTACTTTGATGATATTGACCTGGTTATAGTTGCACCATACATTTTGGGTCGTAAAGCGAATGTTGACATTGTTGACGTGGGCTTATTCTGTACCATAAACATTTGCGTTGTGTTGGTGTTGGGTGTCGCATCCGAATATAATTCAAATAGTAGTACATGTAGATCTAGTAGCTGTTGTAGAGCGATATCCTGTGATAAAGGCCATTGACCCATTTTACAAATGATAGTAGTTACGATGTAGTAGTGGTCGGTTAGAAGAAATTTCATATCTACGTCTTACGTTCTTCTCAAAGGAAACGATAAGCCGAGATATAAATATAGAATCTATACAAGAAAAGCACACACACGTATATTGCAGTTTTACTGTGAGTGCACAACTATAGAAAACATTTTTTTTGTCTCGAATGTTATACAAATTACTTAAACAGATTCTGAATCCCGAGTTTTTGAATATCTCGATGCTAATTCAACTAAATTGTGATCCGATTCTGCCAATTTTGCCATGTATGGAATCTCTTCTCTTTTGTGTGTGTGTTGCAGCTTGTCTTTTCCCCGGTTTCTTCAAAACCGATATAAGTTTATCTGAGCCCACAAGAGTTACTAGATAAGCCAACGATGTGTTTTCATATCAAACAACCATATCAACCCATGTCTCTAGTTTGCCTTTTCTCATAGGCGCAAACATTGTCACTGTGTCATTTGTTTACTCATTAAAACGTCACTCATTTCTAGGACGTTTCCCAATCTGTTCATTCACGTAATAATATAATTTCACTTCCTTTTTTTTTCTCTGTACACAGGAAGGGCGAGAACCCGTGTCGGCTTAACCTTGACGTCGTTGCTTCCCCTTGTCTCTCCTGTCACTCCACGACTGCGTCACATCGCCGGGGCTTACGTCAGAGCATCCCTGTCACACGGTGCCATCGCTTGTAATCAACACGGACTGACTCCCAGGGCTTGTCTCTCTCCGTGCGGACACAGGATGGTAATGGAATGAAAACAGAGACGGTGTAAAGAAACAACACCAACGTAAGCGTAATCAGTTAAAGTCTAATCCCAACAATGGAAGAAAACGGTATTCAGATTAACCTGGACCTCGCCAAAGCCATGGCAGGCTCTCAAGTCTTCGGTCAGATCTTCAAGATGCAAGGGAGGGAAGAAAGCACGTCTACTGATTACTACGATGCCACTAACGACATTCCTGATGTTTTTGCTTCTGAAATACTGTCCTCTGAACCGACCCTGAAGCTCGAAGTGGGCTCACGTAAATCACCTTTCACACAGACATTTTTCACGGATTCATTAGCGGACTCGGTGGAGTCTCAGACAGACTCTATGGTTGCAGAGTTCTCCGGGACTTTCTTTGATGAAAATCTTCCCGAGATCACAGAACCTGAAAGTCTTACTGACGTCACCGAAAGAGTCGCCAACTTTATCAGCACTACTACCCCAAACTTGATCAACGCCAGTGTAGAATCTCTCATCAGGAGCAATGTCACAAACGCTTCCCTGCCAGGCCAGCCGACAGGCGAGGAGTGGGTGAGCCACAGAGCTGCTATTATCTTCATCGCTGTCATCATCGTTTTTTTCATCGCTGTCGGCAATGTGTTCGTCATCATTAGTGTGTACCGCTTCAGGATCCTTCACACACCCACGAACTATTTCATTATGTCTTTAGCCTTTGTGGACATTCTTGTGGCCATCGCCGCAATGGCTGTGGTCACTATCGAACTTGTCACCTTCTCTGGTGAGATCGAGAGCCCGGACAGTGTAGTCATCTACCTTCTGCCTAATCGCTTCCTCATGATGACGTGTGGAGTGTCCCTGCTCACGCTTGCCACCATCGCCTACGACAGACACAAAGCGTTGGCCTGGCCACTTGAGTACATCAACATAATGACCTCCAAGAAAGTGGCAATCATGGTGGCCATTACGTGGATCTACTCCGCCCTCATAGTGTGGCTGCCACTGGTCTTTGGCTGGTACGACGTCACGGATACCCGACAGCCACACTCTGTGAACCTGATACACGGCAAAGCGCATGCGCTCTTCCTCGCTGCCATCTTCCTTCCCTCGGGCCTAGCCATCCTCGTCTTCTACTTTCGAATCTTCATCGTGGCTAGGCACCATGCTAAGGCGATTGCTGCTGTGGAGACATCGCTGTACCGCGGCCTACAAGCCAAATTCATGAAAAAGGACAAAAAGTATGCTAAAACGTTGGCTGTAGTTATTGGCGTGTTCTTCGCACTTTGGCTTCCTTTCCTTGTTTGCCTGTTCATAGACACACTGCGAGAAGACTCCTTCGGGGTTTGGCTCTACACATTCCTTATTCTTTTAGCCGTTCTCAACAGTGGCATTAACCCTTGGATTTACGCGTTTAAGAACAATGAGTTCAAAGCTGCGTTTTCGAAACTCTTTCCCACTTTCCTTAGAGTTAAGCTGTGCTTCTCTCGAGGTCCGAACGGAAGCTTGATGCCATGGTCGAATGGGACGCCAAGATTGAGCAGAACGGACAGTCGAATGGTCGCCACGATTTTCGAACCCACGACTCTCGGCGCCACATCAGAGCGTCTCAAGAGAAGCCTTGATTCCCTGGACCAATTCGAAAACGAACTGGGAAGTTTGGAGTCAGTCAATGCGGTCCCATCTCTGTCCAAGACGAACAAAGTGGCCCTTCGAGATCGAGAAACGCCGTCCATTTCTACAGTAGACAGTGAGCGGACGTACCACGATACCATCAGTTACTCTGATTTCGACCAGTTCGAATACTCTACTGCCGAATCCAATGGAAAAGCGGTGAATGCTAGACGCAGACAATCAGCGGACTTTCTCTATGAAGAGAAGTCGAGTACCTATGACATAATTGAGGTTGTCGAGGAAGAAGACCACCCCACAGCATGTGTTCAAACCGAGTCTCAATACGAGCAAGTGGAGTCTCCACAACATTCAGACTATGAAGATGTCGAGTCATTGAGACATCTACATCAGGTGGCCACAGAGATCCACAGACAGCTGAGCTGCATCTCTGTCCCTGTGACCCCATGCCCTCTGCCCATTGCGTCCACCCAGAGGACCAGCTCATGGTCACTCCCCGCCACTCCTACCCGACACATGGACGTGCCCCCCTTCAGCGTGCCACGCGTACCAGAGTTCACCAAATACAAACATTTCGTACTGGATCCTAAAAGTGTACCAAACCAAGACCAGCACAATGACTGTTTGAAAGGTGACGTCACACACGGAGTACCCAGAACTCCTCCGTCGACGCCGGCCATGTTGTCTAAAGTTACGTCATCTCCGATGCTCCAATCAAATCTTCCCTCCACACCCACGGACATCTTGCCAGTGACCTCTGACCTCTCAGGCCAGGGGCAGACAAACATGGCGTACTCACCACAGGGATCTCTGACTGGAGACTGCTCCGACAGTGGAGTCTTTGACTGCCACGATTCCAGCGCCTCATTCCACCCTTATTTCCAACAAATCCCAAACTCATACGTTAGTCTCTTCGACCACTCTGGGCCAGATGCCACTGGACAGATGTTCCTGTCTCACCAAGCATGTTCGTGTTCCGGCATAGAAGACTTGCCAGACTCTTTCGCCAAGGACACCGTGTACGTGTCTGATGACGTCACAGTGCGTTCCGTTGTGGACCAGGATATACTCAGAAGCTGAAACTCACCTAATGGACTAATGGTCACGGGAGATCAGAGACATTGTTATCTGTTTCAAGTTTTACATACTCGTGGACTACCAGGCATTCATAAGAAAGCTGTACATTGATATTATGAACATTCACCTCCAACCAGACGCTTAATGAACTCTATTCTCGGATCGCTTTCAGAGATGTTCTACCCGATTTGTACCGATCTGACTATTTATGATGAATATGATTATTGTATTTTAATGATTTGCTACATTTTACGATAAAGGCTTGAACATGAATTTACAGTATTATTTTAAGTATTACGATGTTGTTCCCTGACATCCTACACCTACGCTCCTTCCCTCTCTCATTCGCCCAATGCCAAACTAAAAACATTTCTATCGTTCACCATTTCAAGGCCAGTAACCCAATAATACTAGACAGTTTCAAACAATTTTATTGATTTGGTTGTCGTTCGCCTTCAAGGTCCTTTCCTTGGCAGACTGCCATGTTTTGGGCGATGCTGGATGTCCTATTTGCAGTTCATTACCACACTCAGCGGTATGTTGTTGTTGTTTGTTTTCTAACAGACGCAACTATTTGATAACCCCTGTGCTCCTCAACTTGCAAATATACTGGAATTGAGAGAAGCTGTTTGACACATCGCTACCTTTAAAAAACACATCACAATATTGGTCCACTTTACTTTTTTTCTTCTTTTTTTTGGTTCGGTTTTGTTCTCTATTGGAGATATACTACAGCCAAATGTACTATAAAAGACCTGATAAATGATTATTTATAATGGGTTTTTTTGGTCGATGAGATTCTGCTATCTCTCCCTTGATGTCCCCGCCGAGAGGTCGAGAGATCGGGAGTTTTTCTTCTTCTACTTGTTAGGCCTAGACAATTTTATAACGCTCTACTGCCACCCCCACCCCCACCCCTCTCCAACCGCCCGTCCCACCTCTTTCATAAACCAAAGGAAATAAAGACGACCAGCTTTATTACAACTAGATCTAGATCTATGAGTCCCCGCCAAGCCTCTCAGACGAGCATAAATAAATCTATTTCCAGCTTGCCCCACGCAATAGCTGAGACACAGAAGCTGGGTCTTTATTATTCCCACAACTAGCTGTACCTTAAGCCAAGTTTGTGTCTAGTGACAATGATGTTGTCAGTTCAGCCACACTAACATCACAACATCCCTTAAGGTTGAATTGTTCCGAGAAAGAATCCTTAAGTTTATACCTAATATAGTGGCCAAAGTTTTGTCGCTGATGGTTATATTGTTTTGGAAAACAATACTGAAGTTTATATAATAATCCGGTGGCCGTTTTTTACGAGCAGTCATTCAGAAGGATTTGACCTGATTTCATATAAAGCTTACACGCTGTCGGGAGCTCGATGGTAGCACATGGCTTAAAGTTACACGTGGGAATTAGATTCGTCATTCCGCATAGTTATATACTGTTGTTGTTTCCCCCCTCCCCTTTTTGATTTAGTCATGTCGTTATTCAAACACAGAAGTTCCCCCGTGAATGTTTTCATCCCCCCCCCCCTCCTCGCCCCTGGTTACACAATCGGAATGATACAGTTGTCACCACTATTTTCGTAACATCAACATCATAAATTTAGAAACAAAACAATCCACTCCCAAGTCGTAGATGAATTCTTATTCTGTCACATGGTCGGTGTTGTGCAATCAATGTTATACTTTGACTTACACAATAGACACAAATATGTGCCAATGGCTTGATTATATCAGCAGCCTCTGATGCAACAAAACAACAGTATCATTTTCTCATGAGAAAGTTTTTCACGAACTGGCAAGCTCTGTAACTTGATGTCTTGTTTTGATTTAGAAGAGGGGGATAGGTGCTCGGAAGTCATTGTTCTCAAAACAGAAACACCAAGCAGAGCAGACACCATACATTTCAAGGATTCTAGGACGACAAAGTGACGCCTAGTGTCAATCATGCATCAATATTATGTAATACTTTCTTAAACATACTATTGTGGAGACACAGTTTCTCTAGAGAGCTAATAGAAATGACTCATTACGTAAAGAAGACTTCATCACGTGTTTACTGTAATGCAGTTTGTCAAAACAACACCAGGACACTTTAAATAGATAGTGCCATTGTATAGCGTCGGTGTGAGGATCATACTGGAAGAAGCAGACTATTTCAGGAGAACTCTTGTTTGATAAGAGAGCGCAGAGACCTTGCTGTAGAGTAGGCAAATAAGAAGTATAACCAATGCCCTCTCGTATCATCATAATATGGACAATGCTCTAAGGGCCGAGTTGTAATTTTTTTCCTTTCTCTTCTTTTCCCCTTCTCTTTTCTCTTTTCTTTCAAAACACTATTACAATGGTTGGACCATAGAATTGTGATGTCTGTTCTGTTTGGATAAAAAGTACATGTTGACTCTAGAGGCTGGAGAGAAATGTGTAGGCCTATTTATTTTCAATCAACATAAAGAGCACTATGAACCAATGTCTTTCAATAACATACATTGTATATATTTGACACTATTGTAGTTGTAAGAATATCATGTATGCTTGTATATATATATTGTTGTCGATACTTTGATTGTTCTTACCAACTGAGTGTTAACACAGTTGTTGTAATCTCAACTCTACACTTGAATAAAGTGCCAATCTTCTCAAAACAAAAGTGACTACCTTTTTCTTTGCTGTTCATGTTTAGAGGTCTGCAATACTAATACATGTGTGTACACTGAAGTCACAATGACTTTTGCGTGTTTCTTGACATGCACATGTCATGGGTTCTTTGATTGGTTTAACTGGCATGAACAACAATAACAATAGCTATCTATACATATCTGCCCCCGTGCTGTGGTCAACTTAGTGAATTCTTTCACATGAGTTCAAGCACTAGGACTACATAACATGATGTGACATTCACCTGGTTCAGACCTAAATCATGGCTGTAACCATAAATGCCTCAAACATTGCATCAATATAGGCAGTACCAACTCAATGGACTGCATTGCACATAGCAGATGTTTGGTCCAGAGGGGTCTTGTGACTGCACTGCACAATTGCATGAACAAGGGGCCAATTTGAAGGCCCTCTAGACCCAGGTTGCAGAGCTAGACTGCCATGGCTCTGTAGGTCTATTATACCACTTGAAGAGTTAATAACTCATAGCTTGTGCCTGATCGCAACAACAACAACAACAACAACAACATCTATACATAATATATAATCAACACCAACCGCTAGTAACATATCTATGCCTTTGAGTAGCTCAATGCGCTTTACAGCCAGCATACATAAACTGAATCAATCTGGGGAAATTCTCATATTCCACAGAGACACACCTGGTTTACTGTATGTAAACATGTTTCACTGTCTGTAATTGGGTACCTATTAAAACTGGTTAGGGTCATTGTGATGCAGCAGAGTTAAAAAAAAGGACTGAGAACAAAATCTTACATCAGAGCCAGTCGATAAAAGGTGTCTTACTAGGTCTTCAGTCCTGACTATGTATCTAAAGAGCAATGTACTCTTACTCGCAGTCAACAGATCGTGATAAAATTATGTATTTGGAAAAGGTGATATAGACGCAATAGTTGGATAAGCTGGATTTTGACAATTTTTGTCTTACTTACTCACAGCGTTTAACTTTGGACTTGATCATGCCATTGAAAGGGACATTAATTCTTTTTCTGCGTTTTGTCTTCGTAAGTTCTTTTTTTTTTTCTTTCTTTGTGTTTTTCTTTTCTTTCTCTTTCTTCCTCTCTTTCCTTCTTTCTTTTCTTTCTCTTTCTTTTCTTTCTCTTTCTTCCTCTCTTTCTTTCTTTCTTTCTTTCTCTCTTTCTGTCTTTCTTTTTTCTTTCTTTCTTTCTTTTTTTCATTCTTTCTTTCTCTCTTTCTGTCTTTCTTTTTTTCTTTCTTTCTTTCTTTCTTATTTTCTTTCTTTCTTTCTTTCTTCCTCTCTTTCTTTCTTTCTTTCTCTCTTTCTGTCTTTTTTTTACTTTCTTTTCTTCTTTCTTCTTTATTTGTGTCTTTCTTACTTTCTTTCTGTCGTTCTTTCTTTCTTTGAAAAAAGAAAAAAAAGAAAGATGAATAAACGAAGAAAGCTACACCCATTCTGATGCAAAATAGGACATGACTGCGAATAAACGGAATACAAAGATGAAAAGTGAGTGATGATTGGACAGTGGCTGGTGACGCAAATAGGATTAATCTAGACGTAGATAGAATGGTTTCTATGTGACTTGAAAAGTCCCTATGTATGTCACGTCATTCTTGAGCCAAGGAATCCCAAGTACGTGACAAAGGTAGACAAGTGTAGGGGGGAGAAGTGTGAGTAGAAATGCATTCTGGGAATCACCACAGCTTGGTGTATATACATTCTTCCACATAGCAAGGCCTCACCCCACCCAAAAGTCATAATACCGAGACTGGAATAGACTGCATATCTCATAATTTTAACTGTTGCGTCGATAACAGTTCCGTGTCGTAATCTAGCATTAGCAAAATACATTCATGTACTGAGACTGGACTGGGTTGCGTGTCCCATCATTTCAACTGTTGCCCATGTAACAACTTCTTATATAAACCCAGTATCACTGCCACAGTTGATAATCCAGAAACTCAATGAGACATGCAGGTTCTGTTGACGTTGTTGTTGCGATCAGGCACACGTTATGAGTTATTCACTCTTCAAGTGGTGCCATAGACCCAAAGATCCATGAGAGCCCAGCAATGCAACCTGGGACTGGAGATCCTCCAAAATGGCCGGTGTTCATGCAACTGTGCAATGCAGTCGAAGATCCCTCCGGACGAAGACATTCAGGTGTGCAATGAGATATTCAGGTGTGCAATGAGACATTCAGGTGTGCAATGAGACATTTAGGTGTGCAATGCGACATTTAGGTGTGCAATGAGACATTTAGGTGTGCAATGAGACATTCAGGTGTGCAATGCGACATTTAGGTGTGCAATGCGATATTTAGGTGTGCAATGAGACATTCAGGTGTGCAATGCGACATTTAGGTGTGCAATGAGACATTCAGGTGTGCAGTGAGACATTCAGGTGTGCAATGCGACATTTAGGTGTGCAATGAGACATTTAGGTGTGCAATGAGACATTCAGGTGTGCAATGAGACATTTAGGTGTGCAATGCGACATTTAGGTGTGCAATGAGACA
>JAUELK010123039.1:0-11040 GCA_031471215.1 Gastropteron pacificum
CCAGGTGTATGTCACATCATTTTCTGTAGCCCTGGTGCTTGAACTTTTGTGAAAGAATTCACAAAGTTGACCACAGCACGTATACAGATTACTGTACTAGTTATCAGTATCTTTCATCGCCTCCGAAACACGAGCAAACCACGATGTAGATAGACACTGGGTAAGGTGAATGTTCTGTTACAACTAGATTCTAGTGATAATAATATTGCTGTGCACTTTTAACGCTGTTTTCAAGGCAGTTTTAAGACTTTTAATAACACTGTACTTTTAGCGTTCCTTGCAATTTTCTCCCAAGGAAATGACGTACACTATTACTTTTAACGAAACCCATCGGCAATATCAGATTTTTACAAGCTTTCTGATAGTAATTGTGTTTTTTTTATCTGTTTTTTATAAATTGAAAAAAACATTTAACTGCCTATATCATCTGTGTCATTCCCTTCAATTTCTTGTCTCTATCCCACGCTCATGAAAATGTCAGATGTTCATTTAGTTTCGATTGACAAAAACGAGGAAAAAAAACACACGCACTTTTACGTATCTAAAAGGTGCAAGGCTGACCTTTCGGACATTGCCTCTACGCCTCCAACCCTCGATTAGTACACTAGGGGCCTACAATAGTACATTATAATAGGATAATCACATAATTACATGATATAGCAAAGTATGTAGAATTATGATAAAATTATGCAATGCCCCGCTTTACAATTTACATAGTACGTAGCTGTGCCTTGGATAGATGGAAACGACGGCGTCTTTCATTTTTAAATTTAAAAAATAAATAGAATAAATAAGTATATTTATAACGCTGTGCCCTGGATCGATGAAAACGACGGCGTCTTTAATTTTTTTATAACATAAATAGAATAAATAAGTGTATTCATAACGCGCACTTTCCCCACTGTGTGGGCTCAAGGCGCACAATATAATAGTGATATTACAACTAGTACTACTTCAAATACAATGGCATACACATCAAACTTACAGCATAAAACTCATTCAATCTAACTACTTTAAAATCAAGACAACAACATTCTCATCAAACCTCTGATAACATTATTATCATCATTGGGAACAATATTTTGTGAACAGATATGTTTTCAACTTTTTCTTGAATACCTGTAAGTAAGTAAGCTGGTTTGGTACCTAAGTTCCTCGGGGAGGGAATTCCACACGGATGGACCATAAAAGGAAACAGCTCTCTCTCCATATTTTTTCAGGGAGAATGTGTATTATCAAACTTGCATCGACCGAAAAGAGTGAAGAACTTACTAGCTTGGCATGACAACAACAACAACAACAACAACAACAGACAAACAACAGACAAACAACAGCAACATTAATAGTGTCCTCTGTATAACGCTTTGATCAGTGTAAAGCGCTTGTACTTGTATTATATGAATAAAAACAATCTAACATTACTAACAACAATGCAATGGTCACGTGGGCAGTTATCACGGCTCTCCACGACATTCTATCGGAGACGGACGTTGAAACGTAGGTCCCTCCTCCCTCTTATGATCAAAAACGTGTCGCTAGGGGTGTAAATGTAAAACTCAAACCAAGATACATAAACAAACAGACACGAAATGATCTTTAACTTTAAAACTGAAAACTGCCATATCGGCGATCCAGTAGGTGAACTCGATACACGTTCGTTTTGTAAGCCAAGCTCGTACCACGTATCAGTATCAGGTTACACGACCTACACCAAACTTGAACATTGCAGTCGTGCATAGGCCGAGCGACAGACAACTACATCAAGCGGAGGCGATGAGGAGAATGGTTACTGGTCTCTTTCTCTTTGTAAAAAAGAAGAAGAAGAAAAAGCGTAGCCTTTTGGAGCGCGTTCCCAACACACAACAGAAGGGCTTTTATTACTTTTTAACATTAACACTAGGTTTATAGACCAATACGTGTGAGTGTGAGCTTTACTCACACTATCCCATCATTCATTGTATCGCTGTTTGTATTGTACACACGGGACGCGTTCAGTTCAGCTACGCCAAGTGCCCCGTCTGTACGTGTAAATCTAAGCTCTGTGCATCAACCGCCTTATCAACTTTCAACAAAGTCGCGACCTCAGTGCTATTTTGTTCTAGCTATACAACTATAATATTGAGGGAGATAGGACAAAACAGCACTGATGTGACGGCAACCTCAGTGCTATTTTGTTCTAGCTATACAACTATATTGAGGGAGATAGGACAAAACAGCACTGATGTGACGGCGACCTCAGTGCTATTCTGTTCTAGCTATACAACTGTAACATTGAGGGAGATAGGACAAAACAGCACTGATGTGACTACGGAGTGTACACGCGCTTAGGGCATGATCGGGGCGCGCAGGCCAACTGATAGACGCCTGGGGGCTCCTTCTTCGATGACCTGTGCATCTACAGATCGATCTCTGAACGACCCAAGCGATGTATATATTATAGTATAGATATATACATGTACCATAGTGAAGCAACCTGGTCCTCCTACACTCCAAGGTCGAGTGGCTATCATGATTGATTTTTATCATCGATTTTATCATTGATGACACCTGATACTTGTACTCCGATAATACTGATACTGATAGTGACGTAAGTTTAAACAAAAACAAAGACAAAAACAAGAAAAAGAAACATTTCGTTTTTTTAATGAAATTCGAAGTGAAGAAATCGATTCCGGGCTGATTATGATTGTTAATGATTTAATAAATTATACAATACAAGCTCTAATAGCAACGTTTTGCTTATTATGATTGTTAATGATTTAATAAATTATACAATACAAGCTCTAATAGCAACGTTTTGCTTATGATTGTTTATGATTTAATAAATTATACAATACAAGCTCTAATAGTAATAGTTGATAGCAATGTTTTGCTTGTTGAGCAGTTTTTAGGTACATGGTGGAATTCATATAGATATAACAGTTTTACGTGGAAAACTGCGTGATACTTTAAACTATAATTATAACGTACGCAGAAAATCCTGAAATACTGTAAATTAACTGCCAAGTCTTTAAATCTGTTTTGTAGTTACTTTTCACCCGACATAACAGTCTCCTCTCTGTATCAGCATGTCCTCTTGCTGCGATACAACAACACTGTCTTTTGCTATTATGCCTGCTTCTGTTGTTGGTGTTGTTCCCAGCCAGTCCCTTATATCCTGTCAGTAATCATATTAAAATAATGATAACAAAATAAAATTACACATGACTGTATACCAGACTTTATGTAGCGCTTTATCCCGGTCTACAGCATGCCCAAAGCTTTATGGAGCGTTCGCAGTCTCAGCTGCCCACAGATAGTTTAACATAAATCTAATTCAGTTATGCACTATACACTGCGGTACGGTAACAATATCGCATCATACTCCATTTTTCTCATCATAAAGGGGGCCTACTATTTCTACAATCTTCTTACATTGTATTAGTTTCTTCATCATTAAAACGTGTCTATTATTTATTAGTATTATCGTCTGCTTTTCTTCTACTTCCGCACTCTGTTGATAGTCTTACGTATTCTTTAGAGCGTTCATCATCATGCAGTACTACTCTTCTATCATCGTCTGCTTTTTCTTCTACTTCTGCACTCTTTTGATAATCTTAAAAACTTACATGCATTTTCTTCAGCGCTCATCATCATCATACAGTACTTTTCTATCACTAGCATCGTCTGCTTTTCTTCTACTTCCGCACTCTTTTGATAATCTTATAAACGTACACGCATTTTCTTCAGCGTTCATCATCATCATACAGTACTTTTCTATCACTATCATCATCGTCTGCTTTTCTTCTACTTCCGCACTCTTTTCGTTAATCATACATGGCGTATTGTCTTCGGCGTTCATCATTATACTTTTCTATCATCGTCTGCTTTTATTCTACTTCCGCACTCTTTTGATAATGTATTTTCTTCATTGTTTGTTGATACGCCAATTGTGTTTATCACTACTACATGTGTAACTATCACCACCTCTTATACTTACTAACTACTACTACTAATTCATTGTGATAATATTTGTATCTTAGTTACTCAAATCACTTAATTTGTCACCATTTTGGTTTCTTATCACTTTTCTTGTGATAAGTAAGTATAACGTTGCTACATCATATTATTATTATATACTCAATTATCTAACAAAACCAAGGGTGATCTGAACTGATGTTGTTATTTGCACCAAGTCCAAGGGCACACGTATGTAATGTTGTAATCGAGTAAGCCAAGCGCATCACAGTAGGTGGTTGTCCGGTCATAGTACACGTAGTACCGTAGTAGTAGTAGGTACAATGTCCACGGTAGTGGTGGAATGGCCATACCCTATCAGGGACATAATTTCAAGGCAGCGTTGTCAGTAGGTTGTTTCGTGACTGACTGTATACATGTTACGCCATGTATGTACTACAGTTAAGTAGTTAGTACTATAGTTAGTAATGTCGATAGTAATTAGTAACACCAAAATGTTCCTTTTGAAAAGTATGTTTCCCCTATCAGGAAGTATCAGTATGTTGTAATGTATGTCAGTATTGTCAGTTCTTGCAAGCAATATATGTGTCTGACACTGACAATGACTTAGTAGTTTTTGATCCTATATACAACGATAGTTCCATATGGGCTTCCGTCAAGTGTAGTCGGATGACGTAACTATGACCAAGTATTATGTATTGATGACGTATGACCAGGTATTATGTAAGTCATCGTTGCTGGGCTTTGTTCAAGTTCAAGTTCTAGTAGTACAACCCATTCAGACCTCGTTTCGAATCAAGTTCCATATTGTATGTTGGAGAATTACGTTCAGGTATTCCTTTCACCAACACTTTGGTGCACTATTATTTGAAGATGTACTTCGGTGACAATGTCCCCTGCTGCCACCTTTGTTGAGACACATCTGTGTCTTTGTTGGTATCAAATCTTAAATGTGTTCCACTGACAACAATCAAACACAAAACAACAGAACCACACAAAACATGCAAAAGACAATGTCAAAGTCAGTCGAGTACATTTTTCATCTTTATTTTACAAAAAAAAATTCTTTAGTATGTACAATATTTCTCATCACATTCACCAAGTTCCATGCGAGTAGGTCATATCCCACCATCCATCCATCCGATGCAGGCATACTGTAATAAATAAGACAAGAGTCCCCAACACAGGCACCCTTGCTTGCAGCTACCAACCATTGGCCCTGCTGCGTTCATCCACGTTTGCTCATAATAAATAACACATGCATCCTTCTGACACACCTGTTTCACGTTCTCTTCAATAAATAATGAGGATCTACATGGTCATACAGAATAGAATGCAACACATCATAGCTGAAAATAATCAAATCTGTCCATAAACGAACAAATCGAGGAAAAAAATAAAACTTACTAGCAATAACAGCACTCTGGGTAAACATCGCGTCTGAATATAATGTATAATAATAGATTGGGTTTTGTTTTGTCTCGCTATAATAATCGATCAATACTAAAAAAAATTTTTTTAAAAAGCCTCAAAAACTACATTTGAATAAAGTGCTCATTGAGTCACATTCTATCAACAATTAAATACAAGTGATTTGAAGCAAGGATTCACTGAATCACAATATCACTGAAATAACTCAAAATGGTACAATTTCATAGGTTCCATCTAGACTCTGCACTAAGTAATTCTTCAGGGGAACTCGGGAGTAATAAATACTAAGTAATTTCAACGAACACCATGCTACAAAACATCTGGCTGTACAAAATATACTATTTTACACTCTGCAATCATCACCAATAAATCAAAAGAGGATGAGATGGCCATTCAAAACTAAGTAAAAACTTTAAATGCAATCGAGATGCTTCATCGAATTTCCTTGTTGGGAATACAAAATAAGTCAGGAATCTCTAAACTTAACCAAAATAATAAAATACTGTCTTCAGTGAATTCGTAACTGTTTCAAACGCGTGGCCCGAATCTGAATAGCCATCTCAATACACAGCAAAGAAAAAAAGAAAAGAAATCAAAGAAATTCTACTGTACAAAAGAAACGGGGTGGGGGGAGATGACAGAATGAAAAGAAGAGTAAGAGAGAGAGAGAGAGAGAGAGATGGAGAGATAGAGACTAATTTGATTGAAGGAAGTTCATGTACAGTTGCATTGTCTGAGTGCTTGCTTACTTGGCCTGACAAAAGCCTTTTGCTGCCTTTTTGGGAGGATCTTACTCACTCACATTCACCCATCATCACACGCACGCACTCACTCACTACGCATTAGATCATAGCAATAGCACACACACACACGACACACACCATACACACACACTTTCAATAGAGTCACACACAGTGATTATTGTAATGGTGTTCATGAAACACTCACACATACGAGCATGGTTTACTGTACACACCAGTGTGAGGCAGACAAGAGCTAACGAAGCTGTCCAGACACTGACCTGACGACAAGACAGGGCCCGGACAGGTCCAGAAACAAATGTAAGCTTCGAATAATTTAAAACTTTCATGGCAGTTCATAGTCATACATGACAATCGAGGAGATGAAGACGACATGGTACACATTATCAGTAAAATATAGCATGCAGTATTGATGAGTATGAATGAGAGATGAGAGGACATGGTCAAACCAGGGTGAGGACAGACAACAACACGGGCGGCGAGATTGGACAGACAGCACACACACAGAGACACAAATCTTTGGAATTGGAGAAGAGTTCATTTCATCGACATATAAATAGGAATGGACAGGCATTCAGTTGTTTTCAAAGAGGAGATAAGTTTGTTCTCACATACATAAGAAGAGACATGACAACGACAACACATTGGCTGGGTGGGAAGAAGGAAATGAAACAAAGGTAATGAATCCCGAGGGATAGAGAGAATAAAGATGGAGAAATACAGTGAGGAGAAAAAGACAGTGGAAGGAAGAGTCGAGTGTAGTAGTAACTGGTGAGTAAATTAAAATCTTTTTTCATAATCAACAGGCTCAAAACAGAGTTCATAAAACCGCTTACTACAACAACCCATGTCAACATTCAATCAACAATGATGGCACTCTTGCACATTCCCAATCAACTAAGTTTTATAATCTGGCAAGGTGTTGTAATAATAATAATAAGAGGGAATTTCATTGACAAAACCAAACAACAAAGCATTCACTGAGCAACCGAACAGAGCTCAACTCTTGGAATAAATAGAGAATCCAGACACCCTCCTTTCTCACGTACTCCGGTAATAAATAAGCCAAACAGAACTAGAACAAATTGAAGATGGACATGATAACTATTAAATAAGAAGAGTAAAACCACAACATATGCAACGGCGCACTGTTGAGCACAACATACAATTCATACATACATCCCCAATAATAAATACATTACGCAAAATAAGTGCAACATGGTACCATGAATAATGACAAGTTCAATCACAGTCAACCGTAACTTCATACAAGCTGGCTCAAAAGTAACATGCTCTCAATACTGATAGAAAGGGGAAACTGGAACTTGGGAACATTTTCTCATTGTACAAAGAATCAACTGGTGGCTTTTTGTTTTATACTGCTTAGGGAATGAAAGAAAAACAAAGGCTAGTGCTACAAGGACCAGGACATTACTTGTCTGAAAGGTGTCTTTATTTCAGCTTCTCTCCTTTTCAAAAAAAAGTTTAAAATCAACAGTAACTGTTTTGGGGTTCTCGATAGTTTTGTGTTTGTTAGAAGTAGAAGGTGAGATTGATCTGCTCATTCAAATGTGGGCAAAGGTCAACTCAAGCACACTCGCATATTTGCATAAATACAATCATCCATCAGGAAAGATGTAGACACAGGCATACACATAATAACAAGTAGGCCATACTGAACACACACACCCTCAAATCCACACTCATGTACATAATATACATACCATATATATATCTTGTCTGTACAGACAAAACAAATTGCATTGGTTGGCAGTGAAACTATTCACAGAGTAGGTCACAGTACTCACAGTATCATTACAATATTAACATACATACAATGGGAAGGAAAAAAAAAAAGAAAGAAAAGAAAAAGTCAAATGAAGAGGTTTGTTAACCCAGATGCAATAAGTTAAAATCGCTTGAAATAGGGCACTCAAGGGCTTGTCAGAACTAGTTATAAATAGTGAATGGAGATACAGACTCGACAAATACCTGTAGGCTTCTTGGCAGTAGGAGGAGGAGGGGTGACGTGCAGTGGTGGTGGTGGTGGTTGGTGTATGGGAATGAAGTTGAAGGGAAATTTTGACTCTTCTTCTTAATTAATCATTCGCTTTTTTACTATTATCTGACAAGTGTTGAGGTGGCGGCAGCAATCCTCATGTGGAGACGTTGCCCAAACAAGACATTGATGAATGGCCAGCATCTCCACAGACAATCGGTGCAATAAGTTAAGGGGAGTGGGAGAGGAACTCACACACATGCATTTTGACTGTACTCCAAAAGAGTGCAGAGCAAGTGTGATGAGTCACAACAGTGGTAACACTTGTCTAGATAGAAACTTGTAAGCCTACCAAACAGGCTAACTGAAACTGTGCACCGGTTTAGATGGATAGTTTTGCTTAAACGGGGAAATTTTTTTCTCTTTCTGCAAGAGGAGTCAATGTACAAAATAACGAGGCGTTTTAAATGAAATGTCTAAAAATTTTGAAATACTTTATAAGAACCTTAAAAATGTCTTACGAGTAAAAAACTAAACTTCATTCCATAGATTGTGTATTGTGTCTTGTTTTGAATGATTCTTGATTTCAGGCCAGTTGGGCGTCGTCTAAGTGTGACCAACACAATTATTATATCATGCTAGACCAAGGAGATCCCTTCAGACAAAAGCGATCTTGTAATTAATATGACTAGATTCACACAGGAAGGTAGCTCTGACTATGTACAACTTTCTTCCAAAACCTTCAGACAGGTGGACAATGGCCAAAAATGCAGTGAATAATGACCCTTGATGAATGGATAGCAGTTTCCTTGGACTGGGTGATTTCACAAACAAAACAAAAGGGTTCTTGAGGAGGAGGAGGAGGAGAAAATGAAATGTCTCAGAATGAGAAGATGCTAATGAATTGAATGTGGTGGTGGTAGAATGAAATCGATAAAACTTTCAAGTGACTGCATAGCTAAAAAGAAAATCAGGATAATTGATTGTATTTGTTGACACTTGCATGTGTGGGATGGCTACACGCCAAAGGTCACAAGCCCCCAGCTACAAATTACTGACAAACTCTTGCTTCACAACACCATAGAGATAATATATAATAATATATAATAAATAGACAGACAGACAGACAGACACACACACACGTGTGAATAATGAGAGAGTGTGAACAATAAATAAGTTAGCAATGATTTCTTGATGGGAGGGGGTGATTGAACAAAGACTATCTCCTGAAGAAAACATTTGTCATAAACTTGTACCTGGAAGCTGTGAATAATACTGTCGAGAAGGGGGTATACCACGGCACTTGTAGGATTGAGAATCTAGATAACGCTTCTTTGGACCTCACAATAATATTGGATGTGGAGAGGAGTGAACGGAGTGATGATGAAACGATGATGACGGCGGCGGAGGCAGAGCAGCCTTTTGGAATGTTCATTATTATATTTTGAGAAGAAGAAATGCAAGCTGAATAAGGATGAGGAGACTTGGAAGTAGTGCTAAGAGAAGAGAGAATGTCGTCGTGTGTTTGTGGTGGTGGTGGAAGTGGAAGAGATGAAAAGGGTGCTACTGGAGGTATACACAGATGGGTGCTTATTTCCGAAATGGTCAGTCCTTTTTAGTTTTGGAATAATATGATTGCCTTTAGCTTCTTCAGCTGGAGAGAGATGTCTCCTCAGTGTCCGCTCCTGGTGCTGGCAGACCATATCAGATCCTGGGGGGGGAGGGAGGGAGAGAGCACCAACAGAGGGCACGGAAGTCTATCACAACAAGTTTGGATGTCGGATGTTGGACGGACGGGGTTTGTCAGACCCTGCAAAGAACCACTGAGGAGGAGTAGGGGTAGAATTCTGTCTGCCCGAGAACTCATCTTTTCTTCTGGAGCTGGATTGTTCACACCTGTCACACAAGTGTTCATCTCTTCGGACAGAACGATACTAAGTCCTCCCAGGTGGAGGAGAATACAGGCTTCAGGTGTCCCGTGAAGATTTGGAAACTACTCATCAAATCCAGGGAACAGCAACTGTTCTGTGTTGTAGTACAAGTGTTGCAGAGTTAGTCAACTCTGCTGACAGGGGAAAACATCGCAAACATCTCAGGGGCCACTTGCAGGGTCACGAGGGTTCAGGCCGACTGGAGACTTTGGTTCAAAGCCAGCATCCCGACGAATGCAGTGGGAGCATTCAATGCAAATAATGCTGCGAAATCCTGGGATCACAGTAGATATTTTTGTAGTTAGCAGATTTGCAAGAGTGCCTTTTGGGAAGGGTTTAGAAAACTCTGCGGGGAGTTTCCTTCAGAGGGGGAGAAATAAATTAAAGCGTTTCACACTGAAAGGTCCAGGGCACACTTAGCAGAGTCAATCAGATCAGAGGCTCTCGTTACTGCTGAGCTGTGCTACATCCACCACCTTGCCACTGGGGGTTGTGCGCTTCCTGCTCTCTGGGATCTGAACAGGGGGGGTGACTTTGGTCATCCACGGGTGTTGGAGGATCTGGTCCAGGGATGGCCGCATGGATGGGTCGATGGAAAGGCACTTGCTGATCAGGTCTATGCAGGCCGGTGTCAGGCGAGTCTTGTAGTGCAGGCGGGCAGCTTTGATCTGCTCATCCTGCTCAAAGGGGATGTCACCATTGACCAGGTCATAGAGGAGGATGCCCAGGGACCAGACTGTAGCTTGGCGACCATTGTACAGGCGATTGCAGATCCACTCAGGTGGGCTGTACACACGAGTGCCTGAGGGGTACAGGAAGACAATTCAAATCAGTCTAAGTATATAGATGAAGTATTTACAAGCTTAGCTCAAGAGATGCCCAGTGTTGCATCTCATTACTAATACTTAAGGGGGGGGGGGGGGGGGGGGGGGGGGGGGGGGGGGGGGGGGGGGGGGGGGCG